>CBMN010038623.1:0-19855 GCA_000582825.1 Hordeum pubiflorum
AAACATGGGGGTACCGCATGTTCTTTCACGCGCCCTTGTCCTTCCCTGGCCTACCCGTCGGAGACACAAACGCTCCCATTTCCCCTTCTCTCCCAAAAACCCTCCTGCGCACCCTCTCCCCTTCCTCCGCCATGGCCTCGAAGAAACCCAACGACTCGACCGCCGCCGCACGGCCCGCCGCGAAGAAGAAGGGCTCGAAGAAGCCTATGTCGGAGCTCACACCGGAGGAGCTGGAGCAGCTCGCCCGTGAATCGGCCAAGCGAAGGGGACGACGGACCGCAGCGACGGAGAAGAAGGCCGCGGTCGATTATGTCGCCGAGGTCGTGAGCATGGAGAAGGCCATTCAGTACAAGGCCGACGTCGACAAGAATGAAAAGATCGTCGTCTAAGGCCAGGCAGGCAGCGACGGCGAACGCCCTCATGATGCTAGGGTTGTGCCGCCCGCCGTCGGCCATTCTCTCTGCTGTCGCCATGGCCGCGGCGAGCATAGGTTCGTTGGCAGTTTGCCCTCCGCATGGCCAGTCGCCGGCTTCCTCTGTAACAGCGCAGACGCCCGGGCTCTCCACATCGTGGCTGCACGGCCATACCCGCTTCTCAACGTCCCCGGACGGCATCGGGATCGCGCCGGCCACGCCTTCCATCCCAATCGTCATTAACCTCAACGTCATGCCGGTTGCGGGCCAGTCGTCGGATGGGATGCCCCGGAAGCCGTCCCGGACCGTTCCAACGTCACATTTCCCGATGCCCGCAAGCTGTTCGACGGAATGCCATCCCCGACCGCACCGGTCGGCGACCCTGAGTACTCCCAGTTCAGGCAAGATGTCATTTTCGAGGGCAATGGACAAGCCTTCCACGCCGACGGCCATGGTTTCAATCAAGGGCATGCTTTCGATCCCGATGAGACACAAAGCCAAGATGGCAGCGGCCATCATGGTGTCGACGAAGAAAAAGAGACCGACGCCCATGACAACTCATGGCATGAGAATGATGAAGACATCTGTTGCGATAGTGAGGAAGAAGAGGTTGACATTGCGGAGGAGCCATTGATCTTCATAGATGAGCTCACCCAAAGAGCCAAGGTACAAAGAAAGGGGAAGATCATTCGCACCGGATTATACAACAAAGATGAGGACTCTTTGTTATGCGAGAGTTAGATGGAGATAGGCCAAGACCCCAAGACTGGTGCCGAGCAAAAAGGAACCGTCGTTTGGACTAAGAGTTCACAAATGCTTTCATGAAAGGAGGAAGTTTGCGCCCTATAAGTTTGCGAGCACCCGTGACATCAACTCCATCCAAAAGAGATGAGAGTTCATCCAACAAAAGTGCAACAAGTATTGTACCACGCTTGAAAGCGTAGAAGCACGTCCCATGAGTGGCCTAGGCATGGTTGACTTGCTATGAGACCTCTCCTCTTTGTTCATTTCTACGCCATTTACATGTTTGAATTTGTGTCATTTTGCATTGCGTTCTTCTTCTTGATTGTGTAGGCATTTCAATCTTTGAAAAACTTCAAGGCCCGCCACAAGAACAAGCTATTCACTCTTACCCATTGTTGAACGCTCATCAAAGATGGTCCCAAGTTTAGAGACCCATATGCCACTCTAATAAAGAAGAAGAAAGGAAAGGCGTCCGTGGCTAGGGATGAGGATATGCCCAAGAGGTCGATGGGCAAGACCAAGACGGCCTGGACTAGGGAGGCGTGGACTAAAGAGGCGTCGACCGTGAATTATGGCCGTTCTTTTTGGAGGCTGGCTAGTGTGGCTGGCGCTGGCTGTGCTGCCGATGTGAAAAACCTGATTCATTTCGGAGGCTGGCTATGTTGTTGGCATAAACTAGGGCCGCTGGCATGTCCGCTGGTATAGATCATATGTTCGTTGAGAATTTGCATGCAAACCGAACAAGATGCGACCAAATGCGTCCATGCGTTGGGCACATGGCCAACTTATCTCAAAAGAGACCAGCCGCCGTCGAATTGTCCTATTCAAACGGACAAAATTTGAATAAAACGAACGGGATGCGTTGGAGTTGGCCTTAACCTATCCTACCACTTTCGAGCTCAGCTCACAAGAGAAAAAGGTGAAATGTACTGTGTTGAAAGGCTACAAATATTCGGCCGCAACAGACGGAGCGGCTGCCTTGCTTTGCTTTGCCCCGCGCCCCCGCTAGATTTCAGGAGCCCGCTTCGGCCGCGTCGCTTCGCTTCGCTGCTCCGCCCTCAAGCGCGCCCCCCTTCCCAGCCGTCCGATCGCCAACACGTGGCCGCGCCCCCCGCCCTACACCACACGCGACGCCGCCGACGCCGACGCCGACGCCGACGCCGCTACTTTTTCTCCTCCGGCACAGGCGGCCGGAGCAGGCTAGGGTTCCGGCGAGTCCCTCCCGGCCCTAACCACGGTCGAGCTGGAGGACACGCGTAGCCCCGGCTTCTTCTGCGGCGACCTCTGGTGCGGCCTCATGGAGCCCAAGCCCAAGGCCGCGCTCGCCCACAAGCGTATCCTTTGCTCCTTGCCCATCCGTCGGGAGCTGGATCTGATACATGATCTCGGGCTTGTGTTTCTTCTTGGATTCGATCAGTGGAATTTGTCCGTCTTCTGAAATTGTTTTCATTTCCTAACTTTCCCAGTGCTGGTGAGCTGGGCGGTTCCATTGCCATCCAACTCCATTGTCTCTCTCTTTTTTGATCCGTCAGAGATACTAGTACTGTTTTTGATCAAAATTCTAGATTTTTTTTATATTTCTTCAGTTTGGTGCTGGTGTTTCCGCTTCTTCTTTTTTCATCGACGACAGGCGTGTGTACTCAACCTGATTTCTCATCTTTCTTTACAGTTGTTTATTAATTTAAAGCATTGGAAAAGCCTTTGCTCTGATCTGGCTTTAAGGGACTTTTTGTTGATCCCTGCGTGCTCCTTCAGATCACGGTCTGAAAATAAACAAATTGTGGATCATGTTGCTGAATTGTCGTTGGGCGCGTAGCATTTTTCATGAAAAGTTCGACCCAGTTCAATCTGCTATTGACATAATTCAGTTTTGCCGACCTACCATGCCATGGCAGGTCTCTGTTAATTTTATATCCAAAATTAGAATTATTAGGTATCCGTCAGATGTCCGATTTCCAGAGATGGTGGGAGCCGAGCCAACTCCCGTTTATTGACAGCTACACCAATAATACGGTTTGTGTACTTACGGATACGGTTGCTGTATGCCCTTATTGATCTGCTGCTGCATGGTGTTTGCGAACCATGAAGTTGTGGTCTCTTGCACTTAATCAGATGATCGCTGTAGATCTTCTGATTTGATGAGCTCATGGAAGGCAATTATTGTGCATTATTGGACCAATGACATTTTAATCCATCAATCTGGGCTTGTTGGCTTATTTTATTCTCACTCATGGGCAATGACCTTTCAAGTATATATTCTGTTTGCAAGCCTTGACTTTTGCACTTCCAGCTATAGAAGAGGCAGTAGACAACTTGAAGATTGATGCTAGCACGAAGGCAAGCAACGGCAACTTGGTAAGATTCTCATTCCTCTGTACATATACTAGTATACTGCTTGCTTATCTTAGCGTACAAGGAATTGTTCCTTGTTTGGTTGGTTGGGCTACATCTATCCTGTCCTTGCTGATTCCTTTCGTGCCCAAACTCTGCAGCGTGCTGCAAAAGACGCAAGTTCTTCGGATGCAATATCATGCATTTCCTCGGCAGATGCAGCTAGTACTGCTGCCAAGGATACTGAGATGAACCAAGGAACTTATATGGGGGACCAAGGGATGTATTACTACGGGTACTATTATCCAGGTGGGTAGAATAGATCAGTACTATGACCTGAAGTCCTGAAAACAGAGGTGCCGTTCTTTCAGTTTGATGGTTTGATCGTTATTCTAGGCTCATTTGGAGGATGGGATGAGAATGGCTACTATGCTGGATCGAATGGACTGGAGATGCACCCGACAGTAAGTTATCAAACAGTGTACTTTATCAAGCATGTTATATGCCTTCTCTACAGTAGTAGTCACAAGTGGTCCTGTGTAAACCCCAAAAATGCTGCACTTAGTGCATCTATGGTGGTATGGTGGTACCAGCTAGCTTTGCACTTATTTGCTCCCATCTTTTCCTTGCCTTTCCTTTGCCATGTTGGGGAGAGTGTCAGCTTTGGTTGTTAATATCACTCTTTATTCTTCCATTAGTATCTTCATGCCCAAAAAAATCTTTGCAAACCTTTATAAAAAAATATGCTATATCTTTTTTGCTTTAGTTGTCACTTGTCACCACACAATATGCTGTCATGAACAGATGATTATTTATTCTGGTGATTGAGATAAACAAATTTAAATGATTGCCAGTGAATGGAATGTCTATTTCAGGGGATGCTTTTGATATTCCATGATGTACAAAGAATTGTGGTCAAGCACCGTAGCTAATTTAGTTTGATTGAGATCTTAAAGGACGAAGAGCCAATTACAAAAGGGCTGTTCAGACTTCAGAGTACTCGATTTAACAGTTGACTTTTGCAATGCACTTTTTTGTTTTGTTCCTTATTAAGTTACTATTGAGTCCTTAGTCTCAGCAATTCTAGAGTGAACTGCTTCTTGAAGAACATCTGTGGAAGCTGACATATCACTATAGAACTGAGCTTATACCTTTTCTGTAATCTGTTTCAGGCGGTTCATGCTGAGAATGGGTCTTATTTGTGTTATGTTCCGGGTTACGAAAATGGATATACTGCTTATAGTCCAGTCGTTCCTGGAACTGGCGTGGATGGTCAGTATGTCAGCAAAGAGCCATATTACTCCGCTGTGATTCCCGTGCAGGACCCTTCTTCACCTGGCATGTATGCTCAACCAATTGCTTATGGACCTGAACTAGTCCCCGCATACACATGGGACCCTTCTTATGTTCTTCTGGATGGGGTTCAGGGACATCCTGTTGGTGTGCACCAAACGAACTACCCTACAAGATCAAACTACCCTTCTAATAAGCATGCTGTTCCATCTTCAAAAGCTTCACGCAGCACAAAGTATGCACTGGGTACCACCAAAGGATCATCATCAGCTGTAGACACAGTGCCAACCTCTGCCAATAACCATCCATCATCAAAGTTTGCAAATAAGGTACTGAAAAATTCCTGTAAAATAGGACAAACTACTCTTGAGCATAAAGTAGGAAACTTATAATTTTATACGCTTGTTGTTATGCTAGGCATCTGGTGCTTCCATAACAAAAGGGCATCTTCCGTCTAACAAGTTTGTGGCGCATACTAACCAAGGAAAAGGAAGCCTTTGTCAAAGTAAAGGCATTAATTTGAATGAAAGTGGTAGAAACTGCAACGGTGGTGAGAAGCTGAAGGCCAGAAGCAAGCTAAATGAATTTGGTGACTGTGATATATCAGATACACACAATGATAACTCAAAAAACAATTTGAGCCCAGGAACAGATCGTTTTGGATTGTCGGGTGTACAGGAGGTTAATGATGACATACCTTCACTTGTTGCAATAAGAAGAGATTCATATAATCTTCCTGATTTTGTTACAAAGTATGAGCAAGCTTTATTCTTCGTGATTAAATCTTATAGTGAAGATGATATTCACAAGAGTATCAAGTACAATGTTTGGGCAAGTACTCCTAATGGAAATAAAAGGCTTGACAATGCCTATAAAATCGCACAAGAAAGAATGGCAGGAAAAGGAACCAAATGCCCTGTTTTCCTCTTCTTTTCTGTAAGTGAATAACACTTCTTATTCCTTAAGCATTTTATCCTGAATATTATCAGAGTAGTGTGGTATTCAATCCTTTTTTCTTTGCTTTTGTTGTATCTGACTATTGTTGAGTATGTAATTTTGCATATTTAGTTTGCCTTGGTAAGACATGCTATTTTGTTTAAATTTGTGATAATGATGTGCGAGTGCATCCAATTTGATTGTTTTGTTTCTCTGGTTCATTAAGTTAGTCTCTCTGTTTAAAAAAAAATCAGTCCACCTACTTCCTACAGTTCACAAAACAGTTACATCTAGGACATACCTTCAGTCAATTTTAAAGATTTGACCGTCGATAATGTTTTAAATATTTCGTTTGGAAAATTAAAAATCATATCTATAGATTTGTCTCAAAAAGTATTTCCAGGTTATTATATTTTATTGAGCATTATATATATATAGAAAATAGTGGTCAAAGGTACGTCTTAATCACTGTGCCAGTGTTCAAAACTTCACTTTTTAAAACTGGATTGAGCATTATACATATAGAAAATAGTGGTCAAAGGTACGTCTTGATGACTGTGCCAGTGTTCAAAACTTCACTTTATCTGGAGAGAGTAATTACTAAACATGCTGAGTGTCATCAGGTTTAACATGCAGTTGCAACACTTATTAAAAGCTTTTTTTGGTTCCCTTCAGCTATAGTGAGCTCTGTATCTCTTGGGGGAAAGGATACTGCTGTTTCATTATGATAAATTTGTGTTTGTTTGCTCTATTAACTGTTATACTATAATGATCAGGTTAATGCTAGTGGTCAGTTCTGTGGTGTGGCTGAGATGCTTGGCCCAGTAGATTTCAACAAGAGTATGAACTTCTGGCAACAGGACAAGTGGAATGGATTCTTCCCTGTAAAATGGCACATTATCAAGGATGTGCCTAATCCTCAATTTCGACACATAATATTGGAGAATAATGAGAACAAGCCTGTTACAAACAGCAGGGATACTCAAGAGGTATTGCTTTCACTATCTAACTAGAGAATCCTGGTATGATTACAGCTAGAATTTAGATCTCTGTTGGTCAATTGCCTTGACAACATCCGAATAAATTTGTTGGTACATAAGTTTCATTTTGCTTTCCCCCGTCATTCTTCTTATACTGGAGAAACATACAATCCTATTTGTGCACTGCGTAAGAAATGACTTATTTTGTAATGAATGTTTGACCTACTTATAAAATTGTTAACCTATTTCGTTATCACCTTCACTTGATTCCTCATGTTCTTTGTCATGGAAATAGAATGCTGATAACATTACAACCAGTGCAGCTTTTAAGTTATTGTCGATGCTGCTCTCTGGTGCGTTCGTCTAATGATCAGTTAATGTTAATTTTATTCTGGATATTTTCTTATACCCACACTATGCATTGCTCACACTTAAATTATTGATATTTTGTTTTATTTTGGACCCATAACTAAACGACTGTGAATCCCAGGTCAAATTTCTACAAGGTGGAGAGATGCTGAACATTTTCAAGAACTTCTCATGTAAAACATCAATATTGGATGACTTTGACTTCTATGAGAATAGGCAGAAAGTAATGCAGGACAGAAGAGGCAAGCCGCTTGCTACTTCATTGGATCACCTCACGGTATATAGTGAACTGCTTGTTTCTCTGCATTTACTTTATCAATGCAGTGTGTGTCTTGTTATTAAACACACAGTTTGCTTATTACCTGCCTATAGTGATATGCCAGTTTCCCATTCGCACTTTCACTTGCGGCATCATGGAAAGCCTAATAATAACAGGAAAGGATACCCAGTTTTTGTTTGTCGTATTTCTGGACTTAAAATAACTAGATTTACGTGTTGAATGGCCATAAATTGGCGATAATATGATTCTTTGTTCATGATCGGTGGTAGAGGGGTCACAATTTTACAACGTCGTTTGATGTAAATTATTTTTGCAGCCAAAGGATGAGAAACCGGCAGAGCTTGAAAAGCAGGCTCAACCTGCAAGTATCGTAGAGCATGATAATGTCAAGAGAAATGAGGAGCAGAGCAACGATGTTACAACAGACCTTGATACAGCCAAGAGAAGTCAGGATCAGAGCAACGATGTTGACACAGCCAAGACAAGTGAAGAGAGCAAAGTGGTTGCAACAGTTGTTGGTACAGCCAAGAGAAGCGAGGAGAGCAATGGTGTTGCAGCAGACCTTGATCCATCCAAGGGAAGTGAGGAACAGAGCAACAAGGTCGCCGCGAAGCTCGATACAGCCAAGAGAAGCGAGGAGCAGACGAGCAGTGTTGCTACGGCAGGCTGATGAAATGACGCTCTTGAACAGAAGCTACTTCGAAACCAGAGCGACAATAAACTTGCTGCACGGAACACCGATGGATGGTCAATCATCCTGGAAGCTCCTCCATCTGATCAAGTGGAAAACGAGAACCCTGGAGCCGTCGTCTTCCCGTGAGAGATATTCAGTGACCGGGAAAAAAGGTTCCGAGGCATATCATGGTAGAGAATTGCCCATGCCGCTCCCTGTCTATTTTTCAGCTAGGAGGAGGGAGTATCTCAATCATTTTTCTTCTTGTTCTTGTTTCTTCTGATCTCGCCGTCTAATATCTAATGTGTTGGGAAGCAAACCACTTGCCGTGTGGGTTTAAGGACTTGTTTTAGGTACCACTGCAGTAGCAAAGGTAGAAAAAGGAAGGAAAAAAAAATGGGAGTTGGAAAAGTGGTTCCACCTGCGTTAATTTCAGTAGTGTAGATTGACCTCATTTTGTATCAGAATTACTTCCATTGACGAGAAAAAGGGACCGGAGATCTGTTCATCGACAGATCTCCGTTGGTTGCCGTGCAGCCTTTCGTTTTCGCTTGCTTCTTTCTGGCCCGAAACGGGCGTCTGATCCGGGCATCGCATGTGGCGTGCGGCCGTGGCCTGTATTGCAAAACGGCGCAGCGCCTTTCCGGACCGATTTTGATCGGCTGGGAAATCACGTCCAGTCTTTTCTGGAAGGGGGAGGCCACATGCCTGCCTGCGTGTTCTCTGCTCACGCATGTACAAGTCCGCTTTATTGTTGCCATCGTCTTTTGAAGTGTGTGCTACACTACATGCTAGGCTTCTGTTAATGAGCGAAGCGCGACATTGTGGGTGCGTTGCTGAATCCGTGCGTTCCCAGCGGACCGTGTGGTGTGGTATACCGGTATGTGATCCAGGGTGAACCCCCACCGCCACCACAATTTTCCATTTTGCTGAAATGTTTTCCTCTTTCATAAACAGCTATCTGTCTTGGTTGGCTCAATACAGTTGTGGTCAGAATAATTGGAATGAATAGCACATACTAGTTTTTATTTTAGGAGTTACATCGGTTTATTGGACGGAACTTTCAATTTGTATTGAGATGGATTCATTTATTGCAGTGAATATGTTGAAGGACAAGGACATTGACGGGTCAATCTATGCGTCTTTGGTGGCAAAAGTACTTAAAGTCTCTTCGAACGACTAGTATTGCTCATATCAACCATGGTCAAAATTTAGTTAGTGATTTTTTAGCTAGTTTTGATAGAATTGAGAGTAGAACGGTTGTCTGATTGGAATCAGGACCCCAGAGGTCTTCCATTTATGTAAGCAGGATTGTACGGTTGATGTTTGAGTAATATAAGTTTATTCACAAAAAAAAATGAGGTCCATAGGAATTGTTATGGTGCAATGTGGCTACAAAAGCCAGACATGTCTACTCGAATCAAGCGATAACGAAAACTTGGCTATGCTATATGCTTTAAAATTTCTCCTTCTATCCACTCTCATGGATGAAACTGCAGAATTTGAATTCCTCAGCTCGAGCCCTGATTTATTTATTTGATGATAGCACCATGCCGCCCACCTGTGCTCTGAGAATATTGACAATCAGATGGTGAATGGCAAACACGTAGGCCAAATTATTCTAGGACCGACACACAGGCTAAATGGGCTTCTTTTGTCAAAAAAAAAAGAAAGGCTAAATGGGCTTCTTAAAAATTATTCTAGAATAGCAAAGGCAACGATTTGGATCAATGCGCATGACTTGCGCCGCCTTATAACCCAATGGAATATTTGGCCCAACTTATAATTTGTTTCCTTAAAACGCCCATTTTTTCTAAAAAAAATTATAAAATTTTCCTTGGTCTTTTTTTGTGTGAAGATAAACACATTTCTTATTTATTTTGAAAATCTGTGTAGAGGTGTGGTACGAATCTCCACGGATGGAAGACTCGAATCTTATGAGACTAAAATCTTGTAAAGGTTCCACAATCTTACGTGTCCATCTTTCTTTTTGCAAAAAGGATCAAATCTAATATAAAAGTTCATCGGAAGTAAAAAAGCATAACATGGCACTAGTGCATGAATACCTCTCGCGAAGCCTTTCTTTTCTTTTCTTCTTTTTACAGATTTTATGTACAATATTTGAAAGTACATATGCACACGCTGTCGCATACACACATGTGGCAGTAGATTTGGAAGGACTATACTAGGGTTGTCCCGGTGGAGTAGATTATTGATCATTGAAAATACACGAAGTTGTCAATTAGTCTTGCTGCGTGTAAGGCTCACTTTGCAGTTGCTAAGTTCTGTTATGCTTAGTTTATAACCTGTTATAAAGAAATTAGCCATGATTGTAAATAAAAAGGATGAAACAGACGCTAAAATAGGGAAGCGGGCTTATTAGGAGATTGTGTTGACGGCTTCACCGGTGGTCGCCGCTGATGAAGTCGGAGTCGCTTCCTCATGTAGAGGAGTGATGACGATGACACCATTAGGCTACCTCGGTCATGTCTTTTTTGTCGGCGGTGTGCGTGATGTCTTTTGTTGTGTGCCAAGTCGGACGCTGGTGTCCCCTTTGGGAGTCCATTGTAAAGGTTTTTGGTCAATTTTTCGCATATTAACTGGACAATTCTCCGTGCCTTTATAAATAAACCGAGTCCTAAGGAATTGTTTTGTTAAAAAAAGAAGACACTACCCTTAACGAGATACACACCATGTCAACCTAGAGTTTGGATCGAGAATTTGAGTGTTACCAGCTGCACTTTCTACCCACCAAAAATCGTTTTGTGACTTTTTTTTTGGGAATACGCAAAACTTGTGTATCATTTCATTGATAGATAGAAGATAGAACGAGTACATGAGGTGGTACAACACATGACACGAACGCAAAGGGCGTGAACATGGTGCCCAAAGCGGAGAGGCAAGAGATGCTCGACCCACAATAAAGAAGAACACAGCTAAACTCGCCGACTAGAGAAGCTATTTGACCAACAACAATCAAACGACCAAACATCTCCAATTCAGCACCGAGGACGCCGCGAGAAAATCAAGACAACGCCTTCATGAAGGGAAACGACACCGGGGCGCCGTCGTCGTCCGATCCGAAAGAACGGACCTAGGGTTTCCCCTGATGCTCGAAGAGGGGCACGGATAATGGCCATGGCAGCGCCTCCAGGAAGGGGACGACATCCGCGGGTGTCGCCGCTGCCAGCATAAGATGCAGGGATTTCACCCTAGCCAAATTCCGAGCAATCCCAAGCCATCAAAGCACAGATCAAAGACAAGGCAGTCGGTCATAGGTCAAATCGGCATCTGCAAGAAGGGGAGGCCCGCCCGACGCTGAAGGAGGCAGCGGGCGCCGTCGGACGTGCGAGCTCCGAAGGAGGAAGAGGTTGCGCGGCTGAGCAGAATGAGGCGGCGGTGACGCGATGATGGTCGGAGCCCCAAATAAGCCAGAATCCGAAAGGGAACGCAGATCCAGGTCAACGGGAGGAGCAACAGGCACACCGGCGTGCCCAAGGAGCCGGAAGGGGACGCAGCTCCTGAAACAAGCCGGAGACGAAGATGAATCGTTTTGTGACTAAGAGCAACTCCAACGGGGAGACCCATTTTGTCCGCTCATGTCCATTTGGGTCCGCGCGGACAAAAATGATTGCCCAATGCAGCGACCCATTTCTATTTTGTGTCCGGTTCGTGTCCGCTCGGACCCATTTCAGGACCAAATTTGAGTCACGTTTGGGTCCGAGGCGGACACAAAGCGGACGCTTTTTGCGTCCACCTCGTCCGTCCAAGTCCGGCTGGCCCCATCTGTCACCCTCTCTCCTCCTTATCTCTCCCTGGCCCACCACGACCACCCACCCACCCAGCCTGACCACGAGGCAGCGGCGGGCGCCGAGGAAGAGCCAGCACACGGCACGGCTCCAGCGGCCTCCAGCAGCGCGGCGGCGCTCCCTCCGGTCCCAATAGCACGGCGGCGCGGTGGCGCGTCCTCCAGCGACCCTGTTGGAGTTCGTGCGGGTCATGGAGGCAGGCGGCCCAGCGGCGCGGATGCAACGGCAACGCCGTGGTTGTCCCGGCGAGGAGGACGTCCATCTACAGAGGCGTAACCAGGTGAGCCCGGAGTTCCCTTCTTGCTCGCGTCCGACGCGCCGCTGGCTGTCTGTGGTCTTGTTTGTGATTCATTTTCGACGGATGTGCATGCATGGGGCAGGCATGGCTAGAGCACGGCCCTGAGGAGGAAAGGCAAGCAAGGTGAGACGTACATCCGCGTACAAGAGCTCCTTCACATGAAGCTGTGCACGGAGCCTGTTGACATGAAGTTGCTCGAGCTCTGCGTGCTCTTGGTCGTGTCGTGCGTTCGAGCCAAGTGCGTGCCCTTTCCACGGTGCGACCAGGAGGTGCTGCGGCGGGCGGGCGCGACCCGGAGCACGGACGGGTGCGATGCACCTCGGCCTCATCCTCAAGCAAGGCAGGGCGCGGAAGCTCGGGGCTGGCGTCGTCCTGCACCTTGGCCTGGTCTGCGAGCAGGGTAGAGCGCAGGGTGCGGGGGAGCTCACAGCTAGTGTCGCACCTCGGCCTCGCGCTCCACCTCGACCTAGACGACGAGCAGTTCGACCTCGGGGCTGCCGAGCGCTGGCCATGTTGGCGGGCAGTGATGCGGCGCGGGAGCTCGACGCGGCGGCACGACACAGTTCAAGGGAGGAGTCCACCAGGTGTTCGACGAAATGCCGGGCGGACATGCACAAAATGCGTCCGTTCCCGTTGGGCACATCCGCCGATCCAAATGAAAAAACGAACACGGATGCGCGGACACGCGACCCAAACGGTCTCCCCGTTGGAGTTGCTCTAAGTGGGCTGTGATGGAACGCCCACGGTTAGTACCACCTGCAGCCTCTGCAGCCTGAATTAAATCCATATCCCAGCTTTGCTACAATCTTCCATGAAAAAGCATCAGAAGTTCTGATCGCAGCCGCATAGTAGCAGCTTATCTGCATCTGAAACGACTATACGAACTCTGAAGCCTCAGTGCAATCAATTCGACGGATGCAGGTCGAGAAAGAAACCCGATGCAGATGCAGATCAGTCCAATCCGAGCAACCACCACGTAGCTAGTACTACCAATGACTCCATGACAAGTAGCACCACGCAGTACGCAGTGCGCAGTACACCCAGTCAAAGCAGAAGACACAAATGCAGAAAGGCCAACACTACTATATCGGCATCACACACATGGGGGCTCCGAGCAATGTGGCAGGAAACCATGCTCCCGGAGCTGGCTCACACATCACAAATCACATAGATAGATGGAGAGGAAAAGGGGTGGAGCCAGACTAGACGAGGCCATGAAAAAGACCACAAACGAGGAAGCAGGGCACATGCGGAGGTGCGGCGATGGCGTACCCGCATTCCCTATTAAAATGGAGGGAGGAAGGCCAAGGCGGCTAAACATTGGCGCGTAACCATTCCTAGACTCCTAGGCCAACTGGCCCTGCATCGCAGATGCAGATGCAGATGCAGATGGTACTGGCACGCAGCCTGCTCTCTGCTGTGATGGTGTGCTGCTTCTCTGTTGCATGCTGCACAGGATGTAGGTCGAGGCATTGGAGAGGTGCTGCACTGCTGCTGGTCTGGCTGTCGTCTAGGGTTAGTAGCAGCCGTCAGAGCATTGATTTGAAGTAGTAAGCCTGCAATTGCAATTAGTGGACATGTTCGTGTGTATGCATGCCATGCCATGCAGTCAGAAGCAAGGGACTAGCTGCTACGGAGTAGGAGTAGAGTAGCAGCGTGTGTGTATTAAGTTCGTGCATATCCACTCTCAAGTCTGAATTTTCAGAGCATTTAGGGCGCCGCAACCCCCCCTCAACGTCGGGCAGGTTCGTTCGATCACTGGCCTAACCGGTCATGAAAATTCAAGGAACGCCCTAAACGGACCTTAAATGCCGGACTGACCGGCACCTGTCATATCCAGCTTAAATATGGGGCGGATAAGGGGTGTCCGGGCAAACACGTCATGTCAAACCCGACAGCCATATCCCATCGTAAATTGCACCAAATCCACCCCAGACCTGTTGGGTTCATTTGCTCTTTCCTTTCTTCTTACTCCTTCGCGTCGTCTGTCTCGCTGCTCCGTCGCCTCACGCGCTCCGCAGCTTTCCCGTCCTCGCCACGGGGGACGTTGTCGCCTGCTCGGAAGCCACCGCAGTACGTCTGACAACTTTCTGGCTCTGCCTTGCGCTTGATGTGTTCGACACAATGTTTGACCGGATTTTTTTGTGATTTTATTAGGAAAAATGATGAATTCCGATGCTTCGTCCGACGAAGAGTAGGGACCGACGAAGCTTGATCAAATGATTCAAGATGNNTTCTTCGATTCCTTGGATTCGGACGAAGAAGTGGACCGACGAAGCTTGATCAAATGATTCAAGATGAGTTCTTTAATTCCTCGGATTCATACGAAGAAGTGGACATGATCATGCTCATGACCATGCAAGAGAAAATGGACCGGCAAGTGGACAATTTCAAGGGCTCAATCAAAAGGAGAAGAGTGGTCAATCGGGATAGGGTATCCGGAGCAAAACTACTGCAGAAGGACTACTTTGCTTCGAACCCAACTTTTCCGGATGATCCATGATTTCGTCGCCGTTTTCGCATGTGAAAACCATTGTTTTTGCGCATTGTGGAGGGAGTGGAGGCACACGATGACTACTTCAAGTTCACAAGGGATTGCTGCAGTCAACTCTCTTTGTCTGCCAAGCAGAAGTGCATGGCTGCAATGGGAATGCTTGCACTTGGTACTGCTGCAGATGCCATTGGTGAGATGGTCAGGATGGGGGAGAGCACATGCGTGAAAACCACTGTCAAGTTTGTCCGTGCTGTGGTGAAGGTGTTTGGAGCAAAGTATCTGAGAGAACCAAATGCGTAGGGACACGAAGAAGTTGTTGGCTACTGGAGAGGCTAGAGGGTTTCCAGGAATGCTCGGATCAATTGATTGCATGCATTGGCAGTGGAATAACTGCCCTAAAGGTTTGCGAGGAATGTATCAAGGTCACATCAAAGAGGCCACCATCATACTAGAAGCGGTGACATCACATGACTTATGGATTTGGCATGTTTTCTTTGAAATGTCGGGTTCTCACAACGACATCAANNTGCTTCAACGATCTCCGGTGTTCAGGAGGCTTTGCAATGGGGAATCATCGCTGTGCAACTACACCGTCAACGATCGAGACTACAACATGGGATACTATCTTGTCGATGATATCTATCCGAGTGGGCGGCGTTTGTGAAGACCATATCCGAACCGCGTGGCAAAAAATAGAGCCACTTTGCAACAATGCAGGAAACGGCTAGGAAGGATATGGAGAGGGCATTTGGTGTGCTTCAAGCTCGTTAGGAAATTGTTCGTGGGCTGCAATGATGTGGGAATCAGAAACTTTGTGGTAGCTCATGACATGTTGTGTTATTTTGCATAATATGATTATCGAGGATGAGGATGATAGTGTAGCCCAAACCAATGATTTTAAAGCAACTAAAGAACAAGTTGAAATCTCGTAAGATCAAGATACAGTTCGGTTTATTTTCTGTAGATGCATCAAAATCTTCGAGATCATTAGATGCATGCACAACTACTCAATGATCTTGTGGAGCATGTGTGGACCCACAATGAAAACCAAAGAGCTGATGTATGATGTGCATTTAAAATAACATTTATTATTTACGTGCGACAATAGTTTACGTGATCGACATGCATAATTTTGCATGAATTTAAGAGTCCGGATTTAAGATATATGAGTGCGGGAAGAGAAATATGAGCGGTCGTTTGGATGCATCTGTAGACATGCACGGACGCGTCGGCGGACGGGGCCAGATTTGTCCGATCGCTCTAAGGGCGCAAGGGAGAAGGAGCGCCCTTGGGCTGGCTAATCTATCTAATCTGTATGTTTCCTTTCCGTAGAGCTGTGGGCTACTGTAGTACAGGCACAGGGACCGGCCTTCCCCGGCCACGACACTATGCATCCGAATCGAATGAGCAGCCACGAGAAATACGCCTCCGCTATACGAGACCTTGGCTTCCCGCTTCCCAGCCTGCAATCGCATGACATGCAGCACCACAAGCGTTGTACTGTAATAACCGGCTGACATGAAACGAGATGACCGTGTCTCAGGCTCCAGCCAGGCCGATCCACGCGAAAGCTCCTTCTCCCTGGCGATCCATGCGGTCCGGCCTTGAACCCGGGAGCCGCGCGGCGCGACTGTTTCGTCCCCCGCTCAGCTCGGCGCAGTCGTTTCATGCATGCAGGAACACGGTAGCAATGGATCTGGAGATGCTATCTGGTACACTACCGTCTACTGCTAGCGCTTGGTTTGCTGGTAGTATACCCAAGAGCCAGCTACAGGTGTGCTGTGTCAGCATCTTGCACGGGCGGCCGAGGATTCAGGCAAAGCTGATTTGAGCCTTGCGGTGCTGTGCGTATGCACCGTTCGGAAACCTACGCACGGGCGGCCGAGCGACATGCATGGGCAGTTGGCAGTAAATACGAGCATAATTCTTTTTCTTTTCTTTTTTGGGTATTTCAAAGCTTGCCAGGTCGTTCCAAAGCACGTTAGCTCCGCTGAATAATCTTGTTCGCTACATGATGTGCTACAAACTGCTTGAACATGTGCTTCCTTGTTCTTCCAGTCCAGTACAAGATCATTTCTTCTTTTCTTTGAAACGGCTTTGCCTCACCATATCCACGCCATCTAATCGGGCTCAGAGCAAATGCCACAAACATGACCCTAACCAACCCACGACCATGCCACCAGTGAAAAATATGATGTGATATATAGGGTTTGGTTAGGTATCGGCCGCCTCACATAAATTTCAAAATCTATTATAATTCTATCGGAACCGTTGGATTGAAATCCAATGGCCGGCATGTCTTCATCGTCCTTCGGCGCGATCACCCCTACACCCGGCTTCTTCATGACCCCCCCCCCTTCTTTTCCACGACGACAACGCGATGAACTGCTCGGCATGCCTCCGACGAGGTCCCGACAAGCCCTTGTTGGCCGTCACGTCCCCATCTCGAGCTCGGGCTCTATCCGAATCACAACGACATTCAAAATTGAAAGTTTAACATCTAAGCAATCACTTATGGAAACGGTTACTTGCACCGGTTCGTTTTGGCCTATTTTCAACGGTTTGCCCGTCCCCAAACCTGCCAACCCCCTGCCATGCCTACGTTACGGACGCCGCGGCCGCGGTGCCCCTGTCCTCTGGTGCAGTCATGGCAAGGCCTCGTCGGGGACAACACTCTCCACCACACACCAAAATCGATTGATCTGAAATTTAGTCCTATGTTAAATAGAAATGTGGAATATATAAGGTAGAAGCACTCTACCTTCAAGTTGAACAAAATGATCTTCGCAACAAAAAAAGTTGAACAAAATGATGTGTCATTTAAAGTGTAATAGATGATCAAGTTTGCATTAACAAGGTGAAGGACATATATTCGAATTTGTGTTGAGAATAATAACAAATCCAATCCAAACAAATTAACAAACATCCGGTCTGCCGGTGCCTATTTATTCGGCTTCCATTATTCTACTCCCCCATCACAAAAAGGTTTGTAAATCTCCTCCCCACTCTTAGAAAAAGAGAGCGTAATCTCGCGCAAATCTCCCACTTATCTCGCTTAAATACTCCACCACCACCACCCCTTTCCCTCCTCACCCCACCCCAACCCAGCGCTAAGTCAAGTCCATCTCACTCGCCAATGTCCATCACCACGTCCCCCACCCCGCCCGCGATCCTCGACATGCCGGCCTCCGACTTTGCCAGCAATGGCGAGCGCGCGGCGAGGCGGAGGCGGCTGCTGTTGTGCGCCAACTACGTCGCCCTGCTCGGCGGGTCCGTGGCGTCCAGCCTGCTGTCCCGCTACTACTTCGCACACGGCGGTCGCGATCGGTGGGTGGCAACGCTGGTGCAGTCGGTCGGGTTCCCGGTGCTGCTCGTGCCCGTCTACGCCGGCCGGTCCGCCGGGCAGCCCCGGCCGTTCGCGTGGTTCACGAGGCGGCTGCTCATGGCGTGCGTGGTCATCGGGGTGCTCATGGGGGTGAACAACCTGCTCTTCTCGTACAGCTCGTCGTACCTGCCCGTGTCCACCTCGTCGCTGCTGCTGTCCACGCAGCTCGCGTTCACGCTCGTGCTCGCCGCCATCATCGTGCGCCACCCCTTGACCTTCTCCAACCTCAATGCCGTGGTGCTCCTCACCCTCAGCTCCGTGCTGCTCGCGCTGCGATCGTCCGACTCGGCCGAGCAGCCCGACGGGGGGAGCCGGGCGAGGTATTTCATCGGCTTCGCGGTGACCCTGGGCGCGGCGGGGCTCTTCGCGGCCTACCTGCCTGTCATGGAGCTGCTGTACCGCAGGGCCGTGTCCGGCGGGTTCCGGATGGTGGTGGAGGTGCAGGTGGTCATGCAGGCGGCGGCGACCGCGCTGGCGGTCTGCGGGCTGGTCGCGGCCGGCAGGTGGAGCGAGGAGCTGGCGCGGTGGGACCGGTCACCGGCGGCGTACTGGGCGCTGGTGGCCGCGCTGGTGGCGACGTGGCAGGCCTGCTTCATGGGCACGGCCGGCATGGTGTACCTCACGTCGTCGCTGCACAGCGGCGTGTGCATGACCGCGGTGCTCACCGCCAACGTCATCGGCGGCGTGGTCGTGTTCCGCGATCCGTTCGGCGCGGAGAAGGCCATTGCCACCGTCCTCTGCGTCTGGGGATTCTCCTCCTACCTGTACGGGGAGTACAGCACGCGGCAGAAGCAGCAGGAAGGCGACGGCAAGGTGGCCGCCGCGTCCACCGGAGGCGACTCGGACAAGAGTGTTACAAGTGGCGGCGATGGTGCAGTTGAAACCGTTTGAGCTGCTAACCTCTCTTTTTCATTTTTAGAGCATAGTATCCGGAACATGGACCGGGGGGAACAAATCTCAAAGGAAGTACGTCTAGTCATGCGTGGCACATAAAATTAGACATGCATGGGTCACAAGAGACAAAGCTAGGTTGTGTACATAGCGATCCATGGACCGTGCGTGCATGAGGGATGGAGGTTGGTGACTGTGGTTTGGTGGTTGCTTGCTTGTAAGGTTTAACGTTTGCTATATGTTTTCAATGGATGAAATGGAGGGATGTTTGATTATGGAGTCCTACAGGTACTACCTTATGTGATGATAGTATAACATGGACTAATAATCTTCACAATTTTTTTGTTCCTTCTGCGCCTATTGGTGATCTCCTAACAGAAGAGGGAATTATTCCTCTGCTCCAAATGTTGCCATGTTTTGTTTACACGTGTTAACAATTTATCTAGGACAACCACAATTTATATATGTATGCCTGCGTCATTGTGGAATGTGATCGTTGCCGCGCACATTTAAATGCTACTAATTTACTATCAGGTGATGTTACCTTGCCAACTACTAGATTTACATCACAAAAAGGTAGTTAGTAAGTTGAAACCATGTTTTGTTATGTAGCCTCTTCTCTGGCTGTGGTATAAATCATGGCAATTAAAAATGCACGCATTAGTTGATTATAGATTGCATCGAGTACTTTGCACAAATAATTCAATAAAGCCTGAAGTTTACTGACATGCAAAACCATAAGATATGTTTAATAAGTGCATCAATGCCATCAATAGAAAAATGATGCGTGTTGGTTTTATTCTGCTTATATAACATATACTTGTGTGTGTGTGCACAAAAACAATAGTTCACTTCCTTAAGTATTAGTCATCATCCGATGGATGCCAGGGAGCGTATGGTTACTGGGTCTGTCCGCTGGGAGACGGTCGCACGGGCTATCTTCAACCGGTTTGGATGGC
>CBMN010038628.1:0-15112 GCA_000582825.1 Hordeum pubiflorum
CTTCCCCTCCTTTCTGCCCCTGCCCTCCGGCACCGGTACCCCCTCCCCCCTGCCCTCGCTCCCTTCTCTCTGTGATCGTGATCTCGCTGGCCGGCTCCCGAGGAGGCGGATCGGGATCGGAGTCGGATGCGCGCGCGGTCTCCCCTGCCGGCGGCGCGCTGCGGGTGGGCTTCATGACCTCCTCCTCCCTCCGGCTGCTTCCGGCGAGCTGAGGTACGGCTTCGGATTCCTGCTTGCTTTGGGTCCCAGGCCTGCTGTTGTTGGTTCGCTCCGTGAATTGCTTGGGGTTGGCGACTTGCCGAGCGGTGCTGCGAGGGCGCGCGTGCCCAGTTTCTAGCTCGAATTCAGCTGGTTCCGACTTCCGAGCTCTCCCGCTTTAGTTTGCCCCGTCTTTGAATCGGGTGGCGCTGTCTCGGGCTGCGAGTTCCACGACGATGATACTACTCTAGCACCACTACCAACTTTGCGGCGGCTTTTCTCAGTTCTGCTGCGAATTTGAGTGGCTGCCTCTGCCTGGTTGCTGTGCTGTACCTGTAATCGGGGCTCACTTTTGTGATTCGAGGCTCCTTTCTCCTCCACAGATAACTCTAACTTTTTCATAGCCTTTGCTTATAGGTATATTACCATAACCGTTGTCAAACATGTTTGACGCCATGCTTTACTATTTACTTTACCGATTCGATGATAGATGCCCAAGTGATGATGTGACGTATCTGCCGCACGCTTATTAGAATGTTTGCACCGGGGCACCACTAGTAGTAGCACAATTCTTCTTCTGTGTTACTACTGTATTTGTTTGACTAGTACTAGTATATGAGAGTGGATTTTGTTGCTCTGCTTCTCCCAACAAAGACAAAGTGGCCACTGCGTGACAGCTTCCTCTGCTTTGTTTCAGGCCATCTTGAACGCTTCTGCGTGGTTTTTGAGCTATTTCTGCGGACATTGAGATGACCGGCGCAGAGACAAGCAACGGGAGCGCCCAGAGGTGCGCTAATTTCCCATTTCTAATATTAGTCTACCTTATTTTTCGATACTATGATGAATAGCAAGTGGTTCAGTGCTTTCTCTGAATACTGAAACCCGCATTAAAGTGAGAGCCTGATTATCAACTGCAAGACACACCACTAGTTAACTGAATTACTGTAAGATTTGTGCAATTCATTGTTGGGAAACAACTCGGTAGGAATTTGAAGGCATGTAATGGATGGGTGCTTTTAGCCTTACTCTTTCCTTGTGAATATTTGTTGGTCGCTATTCTTGTCTTTAATGTTACTAGATTTGTGCAATCCATTTTTAGGAACTAGTACTTGGTATATAACTTTGAATACATGTAATGGATGGGTGCTTTTTTAGCCTGATTCTTTTCTTCTGATTTTTTTCCCGGCTATTCTTTTCTTCTGATTAGGGGGGATACCCTTCCAAATGGAGACGTCTATGTGGGCAACTTTGATGGGTTAGTGCCTCATGGAATGGGGAAGTATATGTGGACGGATGGATCCCTTTATGATGGCGAATGGGATAAAAGCAAAATGACCGGGAGAGGAATAATCCAGTGGCCTTCAGGCGCATCCTATGAAGGTGACTTCCGTGGAGGTTTCATCAATGGAACAGGCACTTTCAAGGCGGTCGACGGCTCGGTTTACAAAGGTTCTTGGAGGATGAACAAAAAGCAGGGAATGGGGACAATGGTTTACCCCAACTCTGACAGTTATGAAGGTTTGTGGAACGAGGGTTTGCCGGATGGAGACGGTAAATATACGTGGGCTGCCGGCAACATCTACATTGGTAGCTGGAAATCAGGTAGCATGAACGGCCGAGGCGTAATGCAGTGGATAAATGGTGATACTCTTGACTGTAACTGGCTCAATGGACTGGCTCACGGGAAAGGTTACTGCAAATACGCATCAGGGGCATGTTACATTGGTACATGGGACAGGGGAGTCAAGGATGGTCATGGCATATTTTATCAACCAGGAAGTAAAATACCTTGTAACCTTGAAGTTTCTGAGTGCGCAACAAATAATGATGGTACAAGTGCTTCAAGCTCTAGTAATGAAAAGGTCAAAGTTGGACTGCTGTTTCTATTGCAAAATCTGTGCAACAAATGGGGGCTACGTAGGTTTTTTCATCGTCCCAGGCGCATTTCAAATGGCACAACACCAATTTTTGTTGATGATTCTGGAAATCACCTATCACAAGGTCCACCAAATAAATCCCTGTCAAGTAACGAGCGTTTACAGAGCAGTGATGTTCATAAGGATTTGGTCTACGAACGGGAATATATACAAGGAGTGCTTATCTCCGAACAGCCAAAAGGCAAACATGCTGGAATGTTGGACAGCGGTGAAACACAGGAAAATACCTGGCAAAAACAAGAAAGAGGGCCAATGGAGACTATTTACAAGGGCCACAGGAACTATTTTCTAATGCTTAATTTGCAACTCGGCATCAGGTGAGAGCTGAATAGCATCTGTATCGGTGCAATTTTCTATGTGATCTGAATTTAGCTGCAGGAATCTACCTTATGTTGGTTCTTTTGCATAATGAGTATATATGTTTAAGGCTGGTGCACCCCGTTTAAATGAAGTAAGCTACGATAAGTAGGAATGAGTACTTGCAGATCTCAGGCACCAGAGTAACAATCACTTAATAATTCAAGCACAGTATTACTAACTGAAAGATCAGCATTCAGTAGTCAGTTCAGTGGCAAAGGATTAACAAGTAGTTATAGTTCTTCTTATTTGAGTACAACAAAAGTAGTTTCTTCTTTCGAGGAAAGAGGTCAATACTGGCTCCAGATAATTCATATGGTCCATGTTGTGTAGAGGAATATTTTATCTTTGAGGAAGATGTACTAGACTAATGTAACGTATAGTATTCCATACATGAATATTTTCCATTTTGGTAATAAAACAATCGTTCACAGATGCTTGTCACTGTCACATTTTCTTGGCATGATTTCCAGAACCACACCTGTTAAGTATATGTATATACCCATCAAACCATCTCTTTAATTTCACTGCTTTGTTTGTTCAAGTTATTTTAGCTATCAGATGTTCCATTAGTCAAATCATCATTTTGTTTAGTGCTGTTCCATTAGCTACTGATTGACCAGACAACAATAATTTTCAGGTATACCGTGGGTAAAATCACCCCTGTACCTTTGCGTGAAGTTCGTTCAAATGATTTTGGACCTAGGGCCCGGATAATAATGTACTTCCCTTGTGAAGGCTCGCAGTATACCCCTCCACACTGCTCTGTCAATTTCTTTTGGAAAGACTATTGTCCTATGGTCTTCCGGTATGTCTCTTCCAATTTGCAAATTGCAAATTGTAGAATAATTTACAATACTACTGTACTCATATTATTTCCTCTGATTGGATTTTAAAACTGTGGCTCACTCATCCATAGTTGAATATTAGGGTGTGCTTCTCCGTGATTCACCATTCCCCAACTGACGTAGAAAATGGCGAAGGAGTTAATTTGAACATATAATTCATCATTTGAATGAAGAAGAAGCAGAATGGTTAGATAGCCTGTTTCTATAAGCACAAAAAACAGTACTAAATCTGAAATAAATAACTTGCCGGCCGTTCCAGAAACAAGTGAGAAACTCATGGTCACAACTTCATGAAGTTTTCTCAAAAAAATGTTCATGAAGTACTGTGGCTGGTCTGAAGGAGACACAGCATAAGAGCGCCGCTCATGCTGAAGTGTGTGCCACGAATAATAGTTCGCACATATCTAACTGTTTCATAATTCAGCTTTTTATTTATTTATATAGAGTATACTAAACTGTAATAGTGCATGTATAATATTTGTTGAAACAGTGCTGGATGACACAGACTGAAGAGAAAATTGCATCAACTCTGAACCTTGCTAGTGTCTTCTGCTTTCTTTGATTTTCTCCAAAGCTAATCATTTTCTAAGTAACAAATCTATGTTTGCTAGGAATCTTCGGGAAATGTTTCACATTGATGCCGCAGATTACATGATGTCCATATGCGGGGGTGATAGTCTAAAGGAGCTTTCTTCACCTGGGAAAAGTGGCAGTATTTTCTATCTTTCCCAGGACGAACGATTTGTTATAAAAACATTGAGAAAAAGTGAGCTGAAGGTATGGTCCGCAAGATTGTTTATGAGTATGGTTTCCCTGTTCAATTTTGCAACCAGGAATTCCGTTTCTTGCACAAAAGACAATGCTAGTAGAGTAATTCAAATATGAGTAAAAGTGAGCTTTACCCCATAAAAAAACTGGCTCCCTTGTTGAGTGATAAGATATGCCTACTGCAGATTGGTTTGATGTAATACGTCCTGCAGATACTGTTGAAGATGCTTCCAAAATATTACAATCATGTCAAAGCTTATGATAATACTCTCATTACGAAATTTTTTGGCGTGCACAGGATTACGCTAAAAGCTGGAAAAAAGGTACATGGTCATATTTTTGGTGCACTATTGTAGTTTATCTCATATGCATTTGCCATAGTTATTGCCATCTATGGTGCTATTGCAGGTCCGTTTTGTTGTGATGGGTAATATGTTCTGCACTGAGCTGCGAATTCACCGTAAGTACGACTTAAAGGGATCTACACAGGGCCGGTCAACAAAAAAGCAAAAAATTAATGAGAACACAACATTGAAGGATCTTGACCTAGCACATGCATTTCATGTTGATAAATCATGGAGGGAAGCGCTGTTCAGGTAGGCTGTTCCTTTGTTGATCTGTATATTTTCCATCTTTCTGTAGTTTATTTTCTTGTATTGTCTGGCGGTAGCTTTAAGAGTTCACAACCATTATATTTTACGACTTTACTTGCTAGAAGTTTGTTCCAATTATGTACTAAATTGCTACTTCAGCTTGAATCTCTGCCTATCTATCGATTGTTTACTACTATTTTATGAAAAATGATTTTTCTCAATATAAAACACATGCACTTGGTTTAATCCTTATTTTGTATTGTTTGAATGTATGAGCGATATTAAAAGAGAAAACATTGTGTGCAAGTATTACTAGCAAGGAACCCGTGTGTTGCCGCGGTTAAAAGAATCATACTACATGTTTCCAAGAGTAAAATTCATGGTAGATTCGGGTGTTTCTTCAAAATAGATCCCATCCCAGTTTCAGCTGTTTGTAACAAGTTTGATGGTTCAAGGTACAAGGACCATCGCCACCAACTTGTTTTCCTGTAGAGGTAAAGATATGATGACATGGCATCTCTGTAGTTGAGCTTGACATATTACTGCACCATTTCTGCTGTGGTGTTTTTTCTGGAACCAGTTTCGAACATAGGAATCCATGGAACAATTGATTATGAAACCTTGAAATATCCTTTTAGAGCATGAAACGTTGAACATTACTAAACATATGATTCAACAATTGACTTTTTGATGATAAGTGCAAACTGCTAACTACTTCTGTCAACCGATTTTCAGGCAGATAGCTCTTGATAGCATGTTCCTGGAATCCCAATCGATTATTGACTATAGCATGCTATTGGGAATCCATTTCAGAGCTCCGAATCACTTGAAGACTGCCACGTCACATCAGAATACACTTGAAAGCAGTGGAATTACATCTGCAATGGATTGTATGTACCCAGTACCCTACCTCAAGTACAAATGACTAGTACTTATGCTCCTCTAAAATGGTGAACCTTTCTTAAATCGGAAGTTGGAAAAAATACCTCAGATTGCACACTTGTACACTATGTTTTGCTTCTTACTTCCATTGAATTGGTATCAATTGCCTACCTAACTTCCATCTATTGTCTTTTTCACCTTAATCAGGTAGTGTGCCACTGCATTGTGAGGATGCGAATTCCTCAAAGGGATTTCTTCTGGTCGCTCACGAGCCAGGTACAACAGTAGGCGGTTCCCACATCAGAGGAAGCATGGTTAGAGCATCAGAAGGTGGTTACGAAGAAGTCGATCTTGTTCTGCCGGGCACCGGAAGGTAGATTTTCTTAACTTCGTCAAAAATATTCTACAATTCTGCCCAATACTGGGATATATATTGCTGAACTGTATGAATTCAAGTGTGTTGAGCGTTTTATTCTTTTTCAGAAAATTAAGTCCTGCATGGTTATTATTAACCTCATAATAACCAAGATAAGTCATCTTTCTGATTCCTGTGCCGTCTATATCCAGGTTCCGTGTGCAGCTAGGGGTGAACATGCCGGCCCGAGCTCGGAAATTGCTGGAAAGCACGGACGCGGTCGAGGAGTACGACGTCGTGCTCTACCTCGGCATCATAGACATACTGCAGGAGTACAACACGTCCAAGAGGGTGGAGCATGCGGTCAAATCGCTCAAGTTCGACCCCCTTACGATATCATCCGTTGATCCAAACTTGTATTCGAAACGATTCGTTGGTTTCTTGGAGAGGGTTTTCCCTGAGCAAGACTAAGTTAGAGAGGCCATGAACAGTACATAGCAGTAATGGGTATTTTTGTTTTCTTGTTGTTGTTTTTGTTGTAAAGAACGAACATATTCTTCACTGGAAATACTCAATAGGCAAACATATAGTTCTTGTGCAGCTCGAAAAAAACTTATTATACCAGAAACTGGCTATGAAATGCGCCACCGTGGAGCAGTTCCCGTGAGCTGTGTTGTCTCTCCGGCAATCTCCATTGCTGCTTTGAACTAACTGTTACTCGTCGGTGAGGGCATGGTCAGAAAAGGCCGAATGGTTTCTTTGCTTTATTTGTTTCCTTATTCTTGTTATCGTCGTGCATCTTTGAACTAGCTAAGTACTTCCTCTGTAAACAAATATAAGACGTTTTAGATCATTACTTTCTTGTTATTGTCGTGCATCTTTGAACTAACTAAAACGTCTTATATTTATTTACGGAGGGAGTACTAGATAGTAATTTTGTAGACTTTCAGTCAAACTAAGTTAAGTACTCACTTATTTAGTATAACGTTTACTAAATCAGCGACAATTAATATAAATCGGAGAGAGTACTAGAGAATAATTTTAGGGTCCTGATAAGTGCCGAACGTCAGGCAACTCTTAATTTTTTTTGTGGCAAGTTTAGTTATGCGAGGATGGCAACTTTCGCCCTTCAATTTATTTTTGACAGAAAATTACCGTGTCACTGAAATTTGTCATTCTTGTGTGACTGGAATTGACACCGAAAAACGTCAGGAGCGGAGTGCCACGAGGCATGACACTTATCATTTGGGTGAATTTATTGACTTTCAGATCAGCCAAACTCCTCCGATCTGTTTAGACTGTTCTAAAATATGTATTTTCGTAGCTGCAATACTTCCCTGCCAAGCCAGGCAGTTTATTTTTCTCATTGTTTATTATTCACCAGGCACGAACTATGGGTAGTATAATACTCGACGCCACCATTGACTCCAGGGGCCATAGCTGAATCAAGCTGAACGTACTACGCTGTTGTTCACAAGATTATTTATCCCATCTGCTAATTAACTTCACCGCTACGTTGTTGTTCATCTTCACACTATTGCCCGAGAGCACACCGTGTCTTCTACGTTCATGTGCACGACTACAGCTATATAAACACATACCACTCCACACATTGTCGACAGACCAAAAACCACCAGTAGCCAAGCACTAATCCAGCAGATCATGGCCATCCCCAAGGCTTTGCTTCTGGCCATCCTAGGATGCATCTGCTTATGCAGTAGTACTGCTCTATCAGCTCGCGAGCTTGGCGACGCGGCTATGGTGAAGAGGCACGAGCAGTGGATGGTGAAGTACAACCGTGCTTACAAGGACGGCACAGAGAAGGCGCAGCGGTTCGAGGTGTTCAAGGCCAACGTTGCCTTCATCGAGTCGTTCAATGCCGGGAACCACAAGTTCTGGCTCGGTGTTAACCAGTTCACCGACCTCACCAACGACAAGTTTAAGGCAACCAAGACCAACAAGGGCCTCAAGAAGAGCGGTAGCAAGGCTCCAACTGGGTTCAAGTACAACAATGTCAGCACCGATGCACTTCCAACCGCTGTTGATTGGAGAACTAAGGGCGCCGTCACTCCTATCAAAGACCAAGGCCACTGTGGTAAGAAGATTTCGGTAGTAATCCCCTCATTTATTTTTGGTTCACATATTAGGTTTGTATTAAGTCAAACTTTTCAAAGTTTGACCAAGTTTATATATAATGTTCCCATGATAAGTGAAATCAAACTAAGGACCACACACTATTATTGCAGGATGTTGTTGGGCCTTTTCAGCTGTGGCAGCAACCGAAGGCATTGTGAAGTTGAGCACTGTGAAGCTGTCTCCCTGTCAGAACAAGAGATAGTTGACTGTGACGTCCATGGTGTTGATCAAGGTTGTGAGGGCGGTGAGATGGACGACGCCTTCAAGTTCATCATCAAGAATGGCGGCCTCACCACCGAGGCCAACTACCCTTACACGGCACAAGGCGGACAATGCAAGACCAACATTGCAAGCAACAGTGTTGCAAACATCAAGGGCTACGAGGATGTGCCCACCAATGACGAATCTTCTCTTATGAAAGCGGTGGCTAACCAGCCTGTGTCAGTAGCTGTTGACGGAGGGGATGTCATATTTCAACATTACTCCGGCAGGGTAATGACCAGCTCGTGCAGCACTGATTTGGATCATGGGATAGCAGCGATTGGATATGGCATGACGAGTGACGGAACTAAGTATTGGCTGCTAAAAAACTCGTGGGGCATAACATGGGGTGAGAACGGATACCTCAGAATGGAGAAGGATATTTCTGACAAGAGTGGTATGTGTGGCTTGGCCATGCAACCTTCCTACCCCACCGAGTAGAGAAAATATATTGCCAAATATATCTACAAATGTTGCAGAAATACCATGTTATCTATTTGTGTGTACCTTGCATTACACTACATTGTTTCTTGTTTGTAAAGTCGCGATTGTTCCATCAGCATATATAAACAAGGCAGATGACTTCAAGCTTAATGCTCTATGGTGATGTTTACGCTGAAACCATCTTTTTTGAATCCAATCATTGATCGGAACAATATTATTTTTCCAGAAATGAGAGAACGTCCCTGATCTTTGGATCGATCAATATACGCACAACCATCTTATTACAGAAAGTTATTACATGGTATTTCACCCAGTGGCGGAGCCAGGAATTTGCTCCTGGTATTCTTGTCAATTTTTGCTTGGCCAAATCAATAAAATAGAACAACAAATGTACAATAAGATAGTAATGTCAATGATTCAATGACCATACATCGATAAAAGTTGCAAAATATCATTGTGGCAATAAGTGGCGGAGCTAGCTAGGAAAAATTGGGCGGGCCTGTGCAAGCTAGCACAGAGAAAAACACGTACAAGTTGCCCTCGATGGCCTAATTTGCCCTCACGTTTCATTGTTTTTTCTTTGTGTTGGGCAGGCCATAGCACAGTTTTGCCCCTGTGTAGCTCCGCCACTGGCGGCAATATCTCTAACAATTAAGAAAGATTACAAATAGCAAAGGAAATTACAATATGACTTTACGATCCCCTTTTTGGAAGAGATTGATGACATCCTCATCTTTCATTTGCTTGAAGAATTCTCTCTCAACGAATGTAACCAAGCAATTGTTCAAATATTCATCACCCATTTTGTTTCTTAGCGAATTCTTCACATATTTCAATGAGGAAAATACCCTCTAAACACTAGCAGTGGCTACCGGAAAAATGAGCACCAACTTAAGAAGTTTGTAAACAATATAATATTGTTCATTCTTTCTTGACTCAACCATCAGAACTGAAATTTTCACCACACTTAAAAAAGACAAATCAATGTGCAACAATTCGTGTCACTCATGATTCTACTACTAGGCCGTCACTCATATCGGCTAAATAAAGCTCGAATTACCATCTTCAAGCAGTTCCACCCAGAATCTAGAACACCTTGTGCTTTTCACGGGCTGCAGTAAAGAAAACATGATAACCAAAAGAAATTAGAAAATCTCACTCTTGAGGGTGTCTATTTCTTGCAAAATAGGTTCGAGGTAGTATTAGTCAACACGCCACGTGGGCAGGTCAAACTTGGGGGACATGTGCATTTTCATACTTACTAGAGGGTGACGCACGATTTGTCGTCCTTTTCTTCGGTTAAGAGTTAAGGTTTTTTTTGCGGGTTATTACGAGCGGTTGCTTCATTGTGTGTTTCACCTGAGTTAGGCCGAATTTAATTACGTTGGTGTTATTTTTTGTATTTTCTTTGCTCTTATCTAGTAGAGGCATTATTTCTTCTGCGAGGTAGACTTAGTTATTCTGTGTGTGGCTGTACAATTCTTACATGTAACACATGAATCAACATATGGCGTTCCCTGAAGGTAGACCCAAATGCAACACACATCAGCGATTCACCCCCTTACAGGTGGGCATGTTCTAGTTACAGAGCGCCGTGCAAACTTAAGAAACATAAAGATGCATCTTTTAATCTATGAACGGGTTTTTTGGTGACGTTTTCTGTAAACATCGTGCATTGGCCTAAATCCGTGACCGCCAATTTTTTTGTCATCTATCAAAGTGTGGTCATAGATTACTATCGAATGGGACATGGTCCAAAAAACCTTCAGAAAGTATTTTTCAAATATCAAGTTAAGCTATCTTGCGTAGTATCTTTTCTGACCATATGGAAAAGAAATGAAGTATTTTATATAAATACTTTGGAAGGGTAGTACACAAGATACTTTAACTTGGTATTTCATAAATATATAATAAAAATTACTACATAACAAGATGGGACATGAAAGTATATTTTGCAGATACTAATGTTTTTTTCTTCTGCGGGGCATATATTAATGTTAAAGGAAGCTACAGTCTAAATGCCGAGTGAATATTTCGTTGTAAAACTTCGTAATTTGCATTGAATGGCATGATGCATCCTTATAGATTCATCAACTACAAACACCGGAGCATTTTACGGATTATCAGTACATTTGTGGAGTCAAACAGGTTTCTACTTTACTCATTTCGCTAACCCTATCCTACCTACTCTGATTATACTTTTACATTACCACCCTGAACCGAACACCTTCTTAGATTGCTTGATAGAGAAATTAGAGCACTGCAAACGACGGTGGGGTGGGTGACTAGCATTGTCACATAAGGCCGGATGGTTTTGTCTCTCTATTGTTTCTTTATTACACTGTCATCGCCGTGCATCATTGAACTAAGTAGACAATAATTTTATAAACTTCTAGATTAACCAAACTCCTCTGCACTGTGTGTACTGTTTTGAATATTTTTCCCATAGTTGTCCGCCCTGCCCGTCCGGCAGTTTCTGTTTGATCATTGTTTTCTATTCAACTGGCACAAAATATGGGCAATAATACTCAAGGCGATCATACCATCTGGGACCATCGCTGAATTAATTAATCTAACGTACTATCTACAATCACAAGATTATTTATCCCATCTGGTAATTATCTCTGAGAGCACAACGTGTATGCTACGTACCTGTGCAAGACCATAGCTATATAAACACATTCCGTTCCACCCATTGTTAGCACACGAAAGTACCAAGGTACATACAATAGCACTAGTAAGCAGTAATCGGGCAGATCATGGCCATCCCCAAGGCTTTGCTTCTTGCCATCCTAGGTTGCATCTGCTTATACAGCAGCACTGTTATGTCAGCTCGAGAGCTTGGCGACGCGTCCATGGTGGAGAGGCATGAGCAGTGGATGGCGAAGTACAACCGTTTACAAGGATGGCGTTGAAAAGGCGCAGCGGTTCGAGGTGTTCAAGGCCAATGTTGCCTTCATCGAGTCGTTCAACGCCGGAAACCACAAATTCTGGCTCGGTGTTAACCAGTTTACTGACCTCACCAACGACGAGTTCAGAGCAACCAAGAACAAGGGACTCAAAAGGAATGCTGCCAGGGCTCCAACTCGATTCAAATACAACAATGTCAGCACTGATGCACTTCCAGCGGACGTTGATTGGAGGACCAAGGGTGCCGTCACGCCCATCAAAGACCAAGGCCAGTGTGGTAAGTACATTTATTGAGTATATCTATATTATGTTCCGTTCCCATGATAACTGAAATTAGACTAAGGACGACCCTATTATTGCAGGATGTTGTTGGGCGTTTTCAGCTGTTGCCGCAACCGAAGGCATTGTGAAGTTGAGCACGGGGAAGCTCATCTCCTTGTCTGAGCAAGAGCTGGTTGATTGCGATGTCCATGGTGTGGATCAGGGTTGTGAGGGTGGCGAGATGGACGACGCCTTCAAGTTCATCATCAAGAACGGTGGCCTCACCACTGAGGCCAACTACCCATACACAGCACAAGACGGACAGTGCAAGACCACCGTTGCACGCAACAATGTTGCAACCATCAAAAGCTACGAGGATGTGCCCGCCAACGACGAATCTTCTCTTATCAAAGTCGTGGCTAACCAGCCTTTGTATGTAGCTGTGGACGGAGGGGATGTCATATTTCAACATTACTGCGGCGGGGTAATGACCGGCTCCTGCGGCACTGATTTGGACCATGGAATAGCAGCGATTGGATATGGCATGACGAGTGACGGAACTAAGTATTGGCTGCTGAAAAACTCATGGGGCACGACATAGGGTGAGAGCGGGTACCTCAGAATGGAGAAGGATATTTCTGAGAAGAGTGGTATGTGTGGCTTGGCCATGCAACCTTCTTACCCCACCGAGTAGGGAAATACATTGCCACGTATATCATAAATACATGTAATTTTATCTATATGTACGCAACTTCCATTACACTACATTGTTTCTTGTTTGGACAGTCACGTATGTTGCGTAAATTATATATAAAGAAGATAGATGACTTCGAGCTTAATGCTAAATGTTGTATGGTGATGTTTACACTGAAATCCATTTGTTTAAATCCACAAATTGATAGGACGCCCCTGATCTTTGCATCGATCAATGCACATATCCATCTTATTGAAGAAATTTATTACATAATATTCCGCTACACATAATAAAAGGCACAAGAATAGGCAACAATTCGTGCAACTCAGGATTCTATTACCAGGCCTTCACTCATATTGCTTAAGTAAATCTTGAACTGTCACCTTCAAGCGATTGCACCCGAAGTCTAGAATGCCCTACGCTTTTCACACGTACGCTGTAGTAAAGTACATGTGATTATCAAAAGAAATTAGAAGATATAAATTTTAAGGGTGTATGTTTCTTCAAAATATGGCCAAAGTGCCATTAGTCAATGCGTCACATGGGTAGGTCAAACCCGGGTTGTACCTGTGCATTTCCATACTTACACCTAAAATACCTTTGGGACTTCCAATGCATTTTACTTTCTAGGAAACCATTACACTAACTGAGTCCAACCCCATCCATTTTGGACATGTGAGCGCTTTATAGATAAACTCAATTGACAGAATGATACGAGAGGTTGTGGTAACCCTATTACAAAACCAATCAAAGAAAGCTTGGCTAAAGCCGAGTAGAAGCACAGGAGTAGCATGACAACTAGAAGAGCCTGGAAGCCTACAAAAAGCAAACCCATGTCTCTCGGATAAAATCACCAGACTTTGTCGCAAAACCTCCACCAGAACAGCCGCTAGATAGGGCCCTCTACCGAGTGCCAACCCTGTAGGTAAGCAGTTTGGATCAAGGTAGTGGAAGACATAGGCACGTGTATGCGAGGACACAAACGGGACCGCCAAATGATGGAGCCGAAGATGCATCATCTCAGTATCCAAGCCTACGATGATGCCACACGCCATCATCGAGTCTAGCAATGGACATGGTTTCCCCCGGGCACAGACAAGGGGTGGAGGTAAAACACAATAGCACCCCTAGGAGGGACGCAACACCCACGGGTGCTGGCGGTGGCACCGCTGAGAAGCGTTGGGATTTCACTCGGTACCTCACTCACTCCTTGCATAGGAACCCTAGCCCATGGCCCTTAGAGCATCTCCAGCCGTTGGAGCCCCCAAGAACACCACCGAACCAAAAAAGTTGGTGTCTTGGGGGGCCAAATGCTTCATCCGGCCGAAATAGAAGTGCATGGGGAGGGCATCTTCCTAGCCACATCCCACCCCAACCAAAAGTTTGTGAAGGAAATAATTAAGTGGGCCAAGAAAAAGGACACGTGAGGAGACATGATTCAACGAAACTTCCGCGGCGCCCCCAAGAGCCCCCCCAGCGCGCTAGGTTTCGCCTGGGTTTGCCGGCGCTATTTTGACGTCCTGGGGGGGGGACGCTGGGGGCGTGGCTGGGCCGTTTTTCGTCAAAAAGCGTCTCCCGAGCCTACTCCCGAGCCTAAAAAGGTGCCCTGGGGGGCGTACTGGGGGGACGGGTGGAGATGCTCTTATGCCCATATGGCATCAGTAGGAAATGGATGGCCTAAATGCAAGTTTTTTGTGCTCATAACATCTACTTAGGGTGGAAGGACACCGAGTGAACCTAGTTTTCGGGATAACCAAACAACATGACTAGGATCGGCGAAAGACGGAGGAGCATAGGCATGATTAGATGTGAGCGTATGAGTGTGGTGTACATGTAGTATAGCTCCCCATTGCCATCTCATGTATACGGACTATGAGAGTTCCCCTTATATATTGTTCCAAATCTTTGTTCGTTAACTACTAAACTACCACGCTTTGTTCCATCATTGACTTCTCTCCATTAAATAGTTGATCCTCACTATCTTTAAATCTCTTGGCATACAACTATGTCAACTCAACATGCCACTATGCCACTATGCCTGAGAAAAGACCAACCTTAACATGCAACATTCATGCTACTTATATTTAAATATCCTACAACTATACTATAATCGGGTGCAATTAATTAATATGCATTTTAGTTTCAATTATTATATTATTAATTCAAATACTAATGCTTCATACAACCCGATCATTGAAATAATTGGAAACCAATTCCTGCAGTGATGCTGGTCAGGGTATCATTTCTATTTCCTGAAATTTTGATGGACCAAGGCCCACTATACAATAATATGTGGGTAGTGGTTGCTCAAAATAAAAAACCGTGGGTAGGGTGACCATCCTAAGAAAAAATCCGAATGGTTTTAATGCTTTGTTATTTCTTTATTATCGTCATCGTCGTGCATCGTTGAACTCGGTTTTATCTTTGCTTTTGTTGGACCGTTTTAATATATACTCCCTCCGTTCCTA
>CBMN010038631.1:0-11088 GCA_000582825.1 Hordeum pubiflorum
GAGTAGTTCATCGCAGACCTACGGGTCCGTAGGTAGTACCTAGATGACTCTCTCTCTCTCTCTCTCTCTCTCCCTTCTCATCTTTGCTTCGACTCACCCTCCCTAGTGCCCCACCCAATCTTGTCTTCTATCATTTGCCCTAATCCAGTCACCATTTAGGACCCCCTTCTTTGTTGCACTCTCCATCATTGCAGTTTTCTCATTCTCACCTATATCCTTACCAAGTTCGAGCTCCTAGTCCACATGGCCATGTCCATTGGTGAGAGATATTTTTGTGCTCATGCCACCATTGTTTAAACCGGATTTTCCAAAAGAAACACTCCAATTTGAATACTAATGACAAATGAATGCAAGAAATATGAATCCTTTTTATGTGTTTCCATAGGAAATGGGCTCAACCATGGAAGAATATCATCTCATAGAATGAAATATGAAGTTTGGTGAAGAAGGCTAGTCAATAGGGGGCACAACAAGCTATCCAGAGCGCAAGACAATGGGTGGTACGAGCGTGCCCGCTTGTACCAGTGCTCGTACCACACATCGCCGGCTCGAGGGCGTTCACATGAACAACTTCAATAAAAGAGACACATCAGAATCTCAACAAGAGAGCCACTATTAAAAAAACAAAGAACCAGAAGTCATCTTCCAACCCTAGCCACTTCCATTTCTATCTCACCTCCATAGTTGTCTCCACAATCACCGCAACCATTCTCTCCAAGTTAGTCACTCTAATAGATGTATCGTGTTGGACAACAATTATAAGATATTTTATAAATCAATCATTCATATTGATGTTGTCTTCAATGAGTTCATCTCGCGACCCGATCGTCATGCGTGAATAATTCGGTAAGGCAATGGGTTGAGGCAAGGCCTTGCAACCCTATGTATTTATGCACGGGATCATTGGTATGCCTTTGCATATTTGACGTTATTTGTATGTGTCTGATTGCAACGGAGTTGCCTATTGTCTTGTTCCCATTCTAAGCCCCGGCGGGTTCCAGGATCCCATTGGTCGATCAAGGAGGAGGTAAGAATTAAGGACATGTGGAATGCTATTGTGAACACTAGTGGGAGAAAGGGTTAGTACGGTAGTGGAAAGAAACTCCTTGTGGATAAATGAGGTATAGTCATTAAACGTCCAATGCTTTTGTCTGAATTACTTATTCATAACCAAGGTAACCCTGCATCATGGTAAGGGCATTGGGTGGAAACCGACTCTCGATGCAGGTCGTGAACCAGTCGTGATGTACTTTCGACACATCCCCCACTTCATCGTGTAGAAAGCACATCATAACGGTTGTCTTCCCGTGATATGTTTATTATCAAAATGAGATCCGCGAACAAGTATATGGTTGTGAGGTTAAGACCTCATACCCATGCCTATTTTCATATTAGCATTTACATCCAAAAAGATTGTTAAAGCTCCAGTTAAAACACTAGAATTTAATTTGATAACAATAAGTTTTTTGACTCTATGTTGTAGTGCACATCCTCTCGTGGATTCGATAACCCAGGGTTACTCCTTGGGGAAAAGGTACGAAGACCTTCTGCTATCCAAACTGGATCTCTAAGGGCATCAACCACCTTTTCCATTGTTCCAGGGAGGCATCCTGTCACTAGTCATTGCATTAGAGTTACGGTTTAAGATTTTATTTCCGTTTTTGTTTAGGCTTTCGTTCTTGTCTTATTTGTTTTTTCTAGTTGTGTTGTTACCGAAAACCTCAAAAAATTATCATGGCACAAAAACTTGGAGACTTTTCTACTCCAAATGAGAACTTTATGTGCGCACCAATCTCACTACCTGATGTTGTTATCGAACAATTTGTAATTTAGCCAAACTTAGTCACTATAGTTCAACAAAACAAATTGGAGGCTCCGCATCACAGGATGTCGACATGAATTTACCCACTTTCACTGAGTTATGCGATATGACACATATCAAAGACTATGAACCAGACACTCTAAAGTTGCGTATGTTTCCTTTCTATTTGAGAGGAAAAGAAAAATAATGGCTTCTAGCTTTCCGTAAAGGAACTATAACTTCATGGACTTTGTGTTGCAGTATGTTTCTATCTAGCTTTGCGGCCCCTCCCCCACCCCCCACCCCACAAAAATTATGCAACTTTGATCTCAGATCACAATATTTAAGCAAGAAGACCGCGAACCACTAGCTCTTGCATGAGATCGCATGATGGAAGCTATAAGGAATTGCCCCAACCATGGGATGGAATAATGGTTAATTCTTCATATACTTTATAACGCTCTTAAACCCATGTAAAAATCATGCTTGATACAATTGCAGGAGGAATCATTATTGGATGGCCTATTCTGGAGGCCAAGAAATTAGTAGATGGTATGCAATAGAACCATGTCCAATGGCATGTGGAGATGTCTACCACGAGAAAGGTTCATTCTATCTCTGAGGTGAAAGATGAAGAGCTGACCACCAAGATCGATGAATTAATCGACACCATTAGAGGTAAAGAAGAGGTGAATGTAAACCACTGCCCATACCGGTGTTAATGATGTTAACTTTATTGCTCAGAACAATTATAATCCTAATTTTAAAAATCAAGGTTATGCTCCTAATGATCATAAAGCATCATATTCGGCCAGACTTAATCCGGTTTCAAGATGATGAGAAGTAGCGAAGAGTCTTCAGAGGAGCTTGGCAAGAGTCATTTACAGAACCTTCATATTCTATTTCAAACTTCGTGAAAATATTGACTCTCAAGCATTCACTACCTGAGGTATCAAATGTTGAGGCGTACAAATGCTTTGTTGAGAAAGTTGTGCATAAGGTATGTGAATTGGGTGCTGAAAATAAAATAAAAAACTATATGGTAAGCTTCCGACAAACCAAGAGGATATATTTGAGCCAACTGGTGAAATTGACATTGGGTTGAATAAGTTCAGTGATTTATGTGATCCAGTTGCTAGTGTTTCTACTATCACTAAGTCTATTTATGATAATCTCAATCTTGGTTTGCTTTTTACCTATGAAATTAAGTTGACATGGCCAAATCTATGTTTACACAATCAGTAGGGATTAAGCATTCATTGCACCAAATTAATGATTGTCCTGTTATGATTGATCTTGTCATAGGTGGTATGCCTGAAGATTTCATTGCACGAATTATAGTAGGTAGGTCGTTCTTAAGGACCATTAAAGTTACCATTAACGTTTTTGAAGGAAATGTGATCTTTGACCTTCCATCGAAGGATCCTTTTATTAAACACTCCCTAGGAAAAAGATTTTGAAGATTTACACAGGAGACAGTATCACCCTAAATGCTAAGAGTTACGGGCTAGGCATTCTTGCACCAAAAGATAAGTAACCGTCACTAACCAACCAAAAACAAAGCACTTCATGGGAGGCAGCCCATGCGAATAATGTAGAGAGTAAGTTTGTTTTACTTTTGTTTAGTTTGTTTCAATAAAGATTGTTGAAGTTTAGTTTGAAAGAGAATAAGAATATGGTCGCTATTGACACCTTTTATGTTAAAAGGTTCCTATGTACTATGCCTATTTAAAAACTCTGGAAATTTTGCCTTTTCGTCATGTTGAAAGTGGCATCTTAGGTTTAATACAAAAACATCCAAAGAAAAGCTCAGTTCATGGCATCCAGGATAAATGAAGGTGCAAGGTATGACCCACCAGGTCATACTGTCGGTCATACCAGAGGAGGAGAGTCAAGCCAATGCAGACCAGAGAAAAACACGGCTCACGGTACGAGCATGAGCACTCGTACGACCGTTCGATCAAAGACTTGTAGATGGTCTCATTTTTCACGGCAGCTAATGGTACGAGCGCGAGTGCTCATACCACTGGTCGTAGCACCTGCATAATCAGAGCAACAAAAGGTCCATTTTCTAAGATGGCGCACGGTACGAATGTGAGCGCTCGTACCCTCAGTCATACCAGGTATGCGACATCACAGTTTGCTATCTAGGACATTTGACGACGCACGGTATGAGTGCGAGAACTCGCACCCATACTTGTACTGTGTGAAATCTCGGCCATATCAGCCCAAATAGGAAGTAAATCATATCAAATATTAATCTGCTCTCTCTTCTTCTTCCAAACCTCTCCAAGTTTATTTTCAGGGGATCACCTTCCTCGACCACAATTCAAAGAACAAATATAGGATGCTTCACAAGAGGAGGATGAAGCCAACTAACGGGGCATGTCCATCCACGATCGCCACACTTGGCATTGGCAACGATTTCAATTTGTTATGCACTAATGTTGGTTTGCAACATTTTGGTTTTCAGAAAACAATGACGTATCGTCGGTTGACGCTAGAGTTTCTTAGCACTCTCTCGTGTGACAGTTGGTTGAATGCTGGAGGAGAACAATAACATATCACTTTCCATCTCATGGATCAAAAATTCTATATTTCCCCCCACTGATTGGTGCAATCACTTTGGATTCCGCAACAACAACGAACGCTATCGCTACACTTATGATATGCTCGAACCCCATCCATTGGAATTATTTGTCCAGATGAGTTACCAAGGTTAGAAGAATATGTCCAATTGCATTGAGTATCCTACTATACATTATCTCTGTTATGTTATTACTAACTCGTTGCACGCACAAGGAGAAGTTTCAAAGGTTAACGGAGAAAATATGTTCATTCTTGGGAAGACTGCGAACTCTCGACATGGACTGCTTGCCCAACTTAGACATGATTATTTTGTTCCACCTTGCACACCACAAAACTTGTGCACAAGGAGATACTGCTTGTAGAGGAGTGATCACTATTTTGGCTAACTGTCTTGGCTTGAACTTCACTAACTTGCATCCGCTTGCAGGGCCTTGCTAATTTTTGCGTTCTTTTGAGTGTAGGGATGGTAATAGCCTGTCATGGTCGTGATTTCATTCGAATTCCTGAAGTGGGGCACTTGTTTCCACTCCCATGTCTAACCACTTCTCGAGAGGGGAGGGAATTTTGCACTATGTTGTGTAGGAAGAAGATGAAGCGTTCGGCAAAGAAGCGCCCAAACTAGAGGAAGTGAACGATGAAGAACTCACTATATATGATGAGGAGGAGCAGACACAAGATGATGAACAAGATGATGTTCCCTACACCACGTATGTCGACATCACCAACCTGTAAGGCTCCATCAACAACATGATCAACCTCGCCAACTCCCTTAGAGACAACACCACGTACATGGTGAACCACTTCTCCACAAGGAGCTAAGCTTGGGCTCCAGGCTACTATCCGCCGCCATAATGATCTTGCTGGTTTGAGCTTGCAAAAGCTTAAGCTTGGGGAGGTTACTTCCATGTCTACATCAAGTGTGACACCATTTATTTTTCATAAGTTGTAATGAGGTTGTACTTCAACTCATTGAGAGCTTTAAACACTCGTGTTGGATTGTTCAACACTTTGCTTTTATTTTGTTTTTGTTTTTTCGCCGTTTGCACCTTCGGAAGTTAGATTTCAAAAACCCAAAAATAAAAAATAGAATAAGGTTTTCCTTTGCTTTGATCTTTTAATTTGACTCGGATTTCTATGTGCACTCTCTTGCAAATATTTTTCCGCATCGAAGTTGATCTACACCGAGCAACGAGGTTTTCCTTCGCTTTGATCTTTATGTCGCATAACTGTGAATTCGTCACCTCTCCTGAGTCTATGCCGAGGACTCCGCTGGCCAGTGAACGATCCACCAGAGTTTCAATTCAGATTTTGATTATGAGTTTGTTAGGGCGTGTTTGGCAGCAGTTCCGGGGCAACCTGGCTCAATAAAGCCTGGCTCACCGAACGCTGGGTGAGGAAATACAGGCTAAAAACTAACATTTGCACATTGTTTAGTTGCCCGCATCTACGCCTCTCGCATTAGGGGAGTAATTTTGGCATAGTGTTTGGTTGCCTACATGGCTCGGCTCACGCAACTACATGGTGTTTGGTTGTATACGCTGGATATGATTAAGATCTAAGACTTCTACTTAACACACATAGTTACACCGTGCCTCGCGACTACGGTGTACGGTGACCCTGGCGCCGCGTCCGACACGACGAGCAAGGAGTCTTGAGCGAGAGTTCCTGCCGACGCTGTGGCGAACTAGTTGCTAACGTCGCTGCCGCAAAGAAAGTCCATGCGGAGGAGCGTTGAGGCAGAGGACGGGGGAGGAGAAATACAGTGTGTGTTGGACCTTGACGAGTGCGGTGGACGGTGACTGCGTCGCCGCGTCCGACATGATGAGCACGGAGTCTCGGACGAGCGTTCCTGTCTGCGTCGTGACAAACTAGTTGCCAGTGTCGCCGCTGCGGAGAAAGTCCATGCGGAGGAGCGCTGAGGCAGAGGACGGGGGAGGAGAAATGCAGTGCATGTCTACCCATGGCGACTGCGGTGAACGTTGGTCGTGGCGCCGCGTCAGACACGACGTGCACGGAGTCGTGCGTAAGCGACCCCCTTGGCGGCGCGACGAACTAGTTGCTAGCCTCGTCGTCACAGAGAAATTCTGCACAGAGACAGTGGACAGAGGAGGAGAAATGCAGTGTTCGTGCCATGGCAGCGTCAATGCACTAGGACGAGAGAGATAAGGCCAAGATGATCGATGCAAGAAACGAGTCCAGTGTAGTAGGATGCGGGAAAGTAGGTCAAGAGGAACGGCGTCGGCGTCGAAAGGGACAAATAGGAGGGTTCTGAGAAAGAGGACAGAACAGAAGAAATACAGTGTGCGCGTAATTGTGGCGTCATTGCATTAGGATCGTCGAAACAGAAAACTTGCAACACGAATGTCATGTGGAACTGCGTGATGAAGCTGTCGATCAAAGGAAATTTTAAACGGTCAACCATACGCGACGAATTTGACAAAATTCGCCCAAAATAGATCCAAACATCAACATGAAATTGAGCATTTACAATCGACAAAACTACGAACTGATCAAAAAATGGAACCATAGCATTGATGTGCATCTTTTTCGTGTAGAGCTTATCTCGAATCGAAACACGATTGTGTAGATTAAAGAGGAGAAGGAAGAAAGAATATTAGGGAGTAGCTTAGTGGAGGTAGAAGAAGAAGCGCATACAGAGCTCGCATCCCTCCAACCTCCTCTCGCGCAAGGGGCCCAAACATGCGCTGTTGTGGCTCGGCTCAGCCTGGCTCGGAAGAAACTGCCAATCTGAGCGTACCCAGCGATCCAGGCCCGGAGGTGCTTTAACTTTTGTGCGATGCAGACCCAACAGTGAACACAGGAAACCAAACAACTCAGTTTCTTCTCGCGCGGGCCTGGTTGGGCCTAATGCAGGCAACCAAACACGCCCTTAACGTTCGTAGTGATAACACTGCAACGAATATTATTCGGATATTTCTTGGGTGTGTGTGTGTGGTAATAACAAGTACTCGTTGTAACGCTCGAAAGAGACAATCCCTGGTTCATAGTATTCAAACTTAAGCCACAACGAAATTCCCCTATGTTGCATGTATCTTTTCTTTGGCATAATCCTATCATCGGACAATGAAAGTTTCAACAAGCAATGATTGAATGAAGTGTTTGCAAGCCTTGATGAGGAGATTACTTGTGGGTGTTCCTGGATGAGCAGCGGACGTTGTACCAGTCCATACGTAGCCAATGGCAGAACGTGGAGCAAAGTGAAGAACGGGCCAAGGACGGGCCAGAAGCTTGCTGAGTGGGCCATCTATTGTTATTGGGCCAAATTCATACCAAATACCAAGAGCAAATCAAGAAAAAAGGACAGGCCATGGCCCGATATGGTCCCCACTACGGTAAGCCCCTGTGCGTAGCGTCGGCAACATCCCCCGCGAGTGATAGCGGCTACGCATCTTGCGGCCGGAGATTGACGCCCTATTGCCGAGATCAACACGGAGACTGATGGGATGTGAGAGCCCGTCTTAATATAAATGATAGACTATTCACATGAACAAGGAATTTCTTGTTTTTCGCGAGCCCATTCGCAAAGAACTTCAAAATTAGGCGTGTTTGGCTTGGAGCGATTTAAGAATGGTTGACTCGTTGAGAAGTTGGTTTCAGATGCGCACGAGTGAGAACAAAATACGCAGGAAAGACTAATGCCGTTCTGTAGGACCAGTCTAGATCCCGCTAGGAGTAAATGCGAGGAACCGATGGATGTGGCCGGGGCTTTACATTGGGCCTTTTGTTTAGTGAGATATGTCAAAAATATCATGAATTTGGTCTGATTTAACTGAAATATCATCCGATTTGCATGAAATTTATCTGGTTTATTTAAATTTCTTTTGAATTATGTTCGGATGTTTGATGGATATGGTTGATGGTCAGCTCCCATATACATGTCCGCGAACATGTCCAGACGTGTCCGTAGACGGATTATGACTCCGATTTGAGGGGCCACATTGGAAATGTCCTTGAGTAAGTAAAACAAAATGCAACAATTGATATATATTCATATGCTATGTTCTAAGCCGCTCTGCCCAAGATGTTATAAGCCGGTCTACCTAAGGAACAACGTTAAATTCACAATATTTTCTCTCCGTATCATCATGTTGTCTTCGAAGAAATTCCGTTGTCGTTTTCCTCACTTCAGTTGCAGGCTCCGATGCAGGGACAAGTTGGAGGCACTGGCAAGTAGCAACCACTAGTAACCTCTGAGCAATGGATACTGGGACAGATTCCTCCTTCCACTCTTATCTTCTTGAGTTTTCAAATGTTGTATGAATCTCTGCATGATCGCCTTTTGTGCTAGCAAGGTAGTGCCACTAGAGACTGGAGTATCTTGTCATTGTAGCACTTAAAGTTTGGTAAGCTCAGATACAGATCTTTGCCGTCGAGAAATGGTCTCTCTTTTCGTGCCGTCTGGATACTTCTGAAAAGGAAACAGCAGTGTATCTGTACAAATTCTGCCGCCGATGATATTTTAAGGGTTCATGCCAGACTAGACTTGCTAGATCTTCAGCCATAGTATATAACAAGAGTCTAGAAAACCTTCCCGAGAAACAAGCACAAAAATTTCCAAAAGGCTTTATTGTTTTCTGTACACAAAAATGTACGCATTAATGTTTTAGATATGTTTTAAGTCAATTAAATAGTGTTTGCTGGGAACCAGAAAAAGTACTATTGATCAGTAGGGTATCTTCAACGCTGACCCCCAAACCGAACACCACATTTGCCAGTGGACAGGGGACCAATCCGTAGCCATGGATGTGGGAGCCGGGCATTCAAAGCTGTCTGTAAATGTCCAATTACATTTTGGAAGAGTTTCAACGAAGATGAACATATTTGATGCATATTTGAACGAACCGGACAATATCATTCATACTTAGATAATTTTATATAAAACCGGATGCTTTTCATGTAAACCGGAGCAGATTCATTACATTTAGACATATTTCACCTAGACCGGACTCTAAACCTAGCCTAAAAGGACCGTCGGTGCCCGTTACCCATCTCTGGCTGGCCATGAGACTCGGAAAATGAAGCCCTGCCTCCTCTGCAGCCATGATTGCAGGGAAGTGAAGCTATCCGCCTCCACATTGTCGGCAAGCGGCAAATCGGCCGACGGTGTTGAACCCACCAAACTTGGCTTCAACAAGAGGGGAGGGGCGGTGGCTTTCATGGGATACAAGCGTTGTCGACCTCCCATCCGCTACTCTCCTTGCTGCCGACCGCGCTCGCAGATGTGCCAGCTTCATGGTCATGGCGGCAGGGCGCAGCCGAGCTCGTGACCTCGTCTTCACCCTCACTGTTTCCAAACACCTTATCCGCCGCCTCGCCGATCTCCCTGTTGATGACTTCTAACTCTGCTTGATGTTGGCGGTCCCGCTAGTGGTCGTGGCAGATGTCGCGGGCGGAGCGATAGGACTTGAGCAACGGCTCCTGCTCGGGCACGTCCATGTCCAGCGCGATGGTCGTGCTAGCGGCGAGTGTTGGAAATATGCCCTAGAAGCAATAATACTGTCTTATTATATTTGCATATTCATAATTAAGATTTTATATTCTATGCTATAACTGCTATGATCCTGTAATATGTGATTCAGTGGAAAACTCATATGCACGTGTGGAATGATAAAATGTAAAATTAGGTTCCTATCTAGTATTGCCCCTTAGACCGGCGCACGTGTTGTTGGTGATTATGTTTTTCAGATCTTAAGATATCGTTAAGTGTAATGATAGTCATAAAACAACATTGAGAGTATGACATTAGAAGGACGATCATATTGAATCGACCCAAACTTGTTTGTTATATTTTGAGATAATATCGTCTGAAGTCAATTGTTATAACACGGAGTGTTAGCATGTGATTTAGTTCCTTAGACCTTAGACCATGAGAGTATTGTAGTCACGGGGATGCTGGAACACATCAACAAGAAAGAAGAACAAAACCGATAATGAGTAACACGGTATAGTGAGCATGTGCATGACTCAAGAGGATACCGATGCATCTCGGGTTTTGTAAAGTATCGCGAAGCAAAGGGAATATAACCAAAGGTTCACTCGAATACCATTCGTGTACTCATAGGGATCGATATCGACGTCCACGGTTCTGCTACCGATCATTGAATGAAGGAGTTCCAGAGACTATCGGGCAATACCGGGTATTACCGATAAANNNTATATAGGTGGAAAATGTTTCCGAAGATGTTGAATTAATAATAAAAAGTTTTTAAAATAGTTAGAAGGCTTTTATACTTAATTTAATATTAATGGGACTTAAAAGGCCAAGAAGTGGATGGAAACTTGGGCCACAAGGGCCCAAGTGGAGGTGGAGCCCCCTTGTAAGGGGGGAGGGGAGGCCTAATTGGAGGGGGTTTCCCCCTCATTGGCCGGTGCAAGGGGGGAGGTTAGGGAAACCTTCCCCCTTGTAGCAGTCCCTCCTCTCCCCTCCACCTATATATACTAGAGGATTTCCACCCTTTTGGATACATAAGTTTTGGAGCCTCTTCTAGTTCTCTAGTTCTAGTTCTAGTTGATACTAGTTGATCAATTAGAGCTAGACGTAGATCCTCTAATCTGCATAATTAGAAGCCCAGTGTGGTTCTAATCTGCTCCCTCTAATTCTACAGCGATGATTTGCTCTGGATGGCGAAGCGCTGCCAGATCGTGAAGACCGTACGCCTGCAACCAAGTAGAGAGGC
>CBMN010038638.1:0-15341 GCA_000582825.1 Hordeum pubiflorum
ATTTTTTTGTGGCATGTATAAAAAAAATAAAAATATGCCTCGTGAATAGCTGTAATCAGACATCGAAAATTGTCTTTTTTACACAAGCCACAAAAAAAGTCCTTTTCCATCAAAACTTGGTGCACGCACATATAATGTCCGGATTCACATGCGGAATTTTTTCTTGGAATTTTTTAAGATTTTAAAATGTGTATTTAGACAATGGGTGCATATACACCTATGAGCCAAAGTGAATTTTCGTATCATTAAGCCATATCTGTTTACTACCCCTTTCCATCCTAGAACCAATACTACTAGTAAGCTTGTGCGCATGCACATTACAATCACGAGAGTTCTGAACTAATTTAAACTCAATAAATCCCAACTGAAGTGGATGCTTGGTTTCACGAAAGATACACCCCAGCTCGGCGCGATCTACTCTATTCTCGTCAATGGCCTGCTTCAACCGTAGAAAACCGGTCATAAATATCACACGACCCATACGGGCATACCAAAACTCTCTGCGAGGTTGATGGCCTTCATAAAAGCAATCGCCTCCGCATGCAATGGGGCAGACACATCCGCCAATGGACCAGCTGTAGCGTGCGTGGAGCATCTCACTTCGGCTACCTCGGACCATGGACTGATTCCTCTGGTGCATGAACCCGTAGTGCCGCAGCAAGTACGTCAGACGTAGAAGTTTAACTATGAAGTTATATGGGAAATGCCTGAAGAGTTGTAGGCGTGAGTGCAAACCAACTGTGGAGCTAGGAGAACTGTGTGTGCGAGCCGGTTTGATAGACCAGCCCAGAAATCCTATCATGTGATCGCCGAATGGCTTATCTAGTGCAGCAAGCGCTCGTTAGGAGCTCGCGTACGTTCGGGGGGTAGTGTTAAATAGATGGCACCATGCACAGATGGTCGCCCAACTGGGCCGACCCATGAAGCTAGCATGGATGACTACCATGGGGCATGCCCACATGCTTGAAAAAGTGACGGTCATTTCAAGATTGTTCAAAGCTAGACCATGTTAAATGGAGAGTGTTTGACTTGTCCAGAAGACTCCGTTTGAGAGCACGCTGTTTTTCAACGGTTTCTATGACCAATTCAAGGCACCATGCCAAAGTTGTTTGTGTTTTCGACAATTTTTGCATTTTCCTGGAGTTTTGTCGGTGAAAAACGATAAATGGTCGGGTATGACACAACTTACATAAGGTGTCGGAATTCGTTTAAACATGGGATGAATGCCTACCACGGGCATGCCGATCTACTGGAAAAAGTTGGGGTCATTTCATGCATGTACAAAAATAGACCAAGTTCAACATAGGGTGTTCACATAGATCAGAAGGCTTTGTTTGAGAGCTAGCTCGTTGTTTCTCGACATTCTTGAAATGACCCCAATATTTTTCATGAGCTTATAGGAACAATTAAAGGCACCATGCCAAGTTTTTCTTGTGCTTTAGATATTTTTGGATTTTCTAGAGTTTTTTTGGTCGAAAAAGGCCGATAATGGTCGGACGTGTCGCAACTTGATACGGTGTGGAAAATTGTTAAAAACTAGCATAGATGCCTACCATGGGCATGCCTACCTGCTTGCCAAATTTCATTTCAAAAATTGTACAAAACTAGATCATGTTCAATGAAGGGTTTTCGGGTAGGTCAGAAGGGTCCGTTTAAAAGCAAGTTTTACGATATCTGTCAAATGGTCCCATTTTTTTCCGACCAACTTCTATGAACAATTCAAGGCACCATGCCAAGTTGTTCGAGTTTTTGACAATTCTTGCATTTTCTAGAATTGTTTTGGTGAAAATTTGGCCGATAAAATGACTGGATGTGACGTATCTTTCATACGATGTCGAAAATCCTTCAAACCTGGCAATGGATGCCTCATACGTCCATGCCAGGGTACGACGAGAAGTTGAGATCATTTATCCATAGTCTAGAAAAATTACCAGCTCAATGGACTGTGCTATGCAAGGCCAGACAGCTGCATCTGTGAGCATGTAATTTTTCCTAATTTGAATGCCTCTATTATTTTGAGTTTCCGTCATTATCAACATGACCGTTTTCTTATATCCTAATCATTTCTCCAAATTTCTCGACAACTTTTTAATTTCAAATTGTGTATGAAAATTTTACAAACTTGAACACCTTTTCCGATGAATTTAACAAGTTCTCAACAATTGATATTGAACACAAATTACAAACCACGTATTTTTTAAAACAAGTTATCAACTTTTTGAAATGCAAATATTTTTTAATTGTGAACAAAGAATTAGAAAAGGGGCACATTTTTTGAAATTCCAGACAGTTTATTAAAATTGCAAACAATATTTGGAAATAGTTACATATTTTGGTATTCTAAACAATATTTCAATTTTTTGAAAAGTTTCAAAAAATAGTAAAGTTCAATAATAATGAAAATCAATTAACACAAAAGAAAAGAAACACAATAAGATAGAAAAAAGCGCCTTGCGCAACTAGGAGACCACATTGCTCCTGTCCGGCAGCTGTTGGTCCAGCCCAACCGTTCGCAGATTTCAGAAAATATCCTCAATTTTTTTAAGAAATGTTCATGAATTTAAACAAATAATAGATTTTAAAAAAAATTCATAAAAGTTGAAAAGAGTTGGGGGATTTGAAAAAAGGTTCAGGGCTTTGATTGTTTTCCACAAATTTAGGAAAATATTCACGAATTTGAAAATTGCACAAATTTAAGAAAAAGTGCACAAGTTAGAAATATTTCGCAAATTTAAAAAAACAAAGAGATTAAAAAACAGTAAAAAATCGGACAAAAGAAAACCAAAAAAGAAAAGAAAACCAAACAAGCTCACGTTGGTTAATATTATATTTGAAGAAGAAAAAAGAAGATAACTAGGCACAGTAAGAAAGTACTCTAGTTGGTTACTGAGATTGTAATAAGTGAACAGGTATTGGCTTCAAATCTTGCCACATAGTAATTTTTTTGAAGGTTTGAAATAAAAGAAAAAGAATGTAAAATGGGCTTGAAGAAAAAAAAGATAACTAGACACAATAAGAAAATAGTCTAGTTGGTTATTGTGCCTGTAATAAGCGTACATGTGCTGGGTTCGAATCTTGCTAGATCCTCATTTTTTAAAGGTTTTACATAAAGGAAAAAAATGCGTAAAATGGGCCAACCCAGGGCTGTACGTTCACAAGCCACGTATAGCGCTCGGCGCGGGGGTATGAAGATATCTCCGCCCTCAATGTGTTTAGGAGGGGTTGTACCGAAGAAGAAGTGTTAAGCATATGATCCTCATTCTTGTACCTTAGAGCATATCTAGCTGATCGCTCAAAACCGGTTAGAGGAGGAAAAAATTGATTTCGAGGGTTAAACCGCACCTAACAAACCCCTTGTTGGCTTTAGTCCCTCAATTTTCATAATCATCGCGACTCATGATCCTCAAATATACTCGATCGAAAGAAGTCCTCACGACAAATTTCGTTTGCTCCGGAAGACATACCTCCACCTCCCCTTGGTTTCGTCCGCGCCGCATTAGTTCAGGCCCCCAACTGCCATTCCGCATGCTACTCCGACACCTTGCGGTCGGCTAGTTTTCCCGCCTACATGTACTCTGTAATGCTCCCTCCCCTCGCCTCCCATAGGCTCCACCCACCGCTCCGCTCTGAGCTCCATGCCCTCGTTGCCACATGCACTCCTCAATGTCCATCCTCCATGACCTACCCGCATCTTCCGGCGCCGGTGCGCTGCTCATTGCTAACATGTGCAGATTAGCTGACCAGAGCTTCCCAACCGGCCTTTGTGGCTTACAAGGCCTTTTCTCCTCGTCGGTGATAACCACCCACGCCACCGCCCCTTCACCTTCTCTGTGAAAATTCTGCTCTCACCAAAGCATTAGTCCACGAACCCTGCACCCTGTCCGCGCCCCGCGTGAGCCCCACACACCACATCCCACACTCACACTGGGTGTGTCACCATGGAATGTGCTGGCGGATATGATGATGTAGAAAGCCGACGAGCAGGGCCGCAAGGCAACCCATGAGCTTTTGTATGTCATGTAGATGCTCGGGTTGTTTCATTCAAACAATAGCACTGATTTTGTCGGGGGCATCGATCCCGCGTTCGGAAACAAGAAAACCGAGTAACTTGCCGGTAGGGACCCCAAAAGTGCACTTTGCCAGATCGAGCTTAATTCCGAAGCGCCGAAGGTTCACGAAGGTTTCGGCGAGGTCAGTCAGGAGGTCGGAACCTTACCTGGATTTGACCACGATGTCATTCATATACGCCTCCACTTTCCTACTAATCTGTTTTCTCAAACATTTCTGGATCATGCGCTGGAAAGTAGCTCCGACGTTTTTAAGGCCGAATGGCATAGTGATGTAGCAGAGACACCCGAATGGGGTGATGAAGGCCGTTTTTATTTCATCTGGGCCATACAATCGGATCTGGTGGTATCCGGAGTATGCATCCAGGAATGACAGGCGTTCGCATCCGGTAGTTGAATCTACTATCTGATCTATGCGAGGTGAAGGAAAATAATCTTTCAGGCAGGCCCGATTGAGGTGCTTGAAGTCGATGCACATCTGGAGTGATTTGTCCTTCTTCGGTACCAGGATGACGTTAGCGAGCCACTCGGAGTGGTACACTTCACGAATAAATTCGGCGGCCAGGAGCCGAGTGATTTCTTCGCCAATCGCCTTGCGCTTCTCCGTGGAGGAACGACGCAAGTGCTCTTTGACTGGCTTGTTCTTCGAGTCGACACAGAGTCGATGCTCAGCCAGCTCCCTAGGAACACCCGACATGTCAGACGGCTTCCATGCGAAGATGTCCTAGTTCTCACGGAGGAACTTGATGAGCTCGCCTTCCTATTTCTTGTCGAGTGTCATGGAGATGTTGGTCGCCGCCGCACTCGGATTCTACGGATGGATGTGTACTTATTTCGTCTCACCGGCCGACTAAAAAGCGGACTCTGTGGCTTGTTTCTTTGACCTTAGAAGCTCTGCGACATCCACCATCTTCTTGAGTTCATCGAGCTCGGCGACTGCTATCTGCTCGTCGGCGATCTTAGAGCCCTGCTAGAGGCACCTTCGGCGATGCTCCGATTGCCCGTGACCGTGATCACGCCTTTCGGGCCTGCCATCTTAAACTTAAGATACACATAGCATGGTCAGGCCATGAAACGTGCGTAGGCGGGCCAACCCAGGATGGCATGGTACGCACTCCGGAAGTCCACCACCTCGAAGGTCAGTCGCTCCTTCCTGTAATTCTTCTCACTGCCGAAAATGACGTTGAGGACGATCTGCCCGAGTAACTTCGCTTTCTTTCCGGGGATGACCCCGTGAAAGTGCATGCTGCTTTTTCTCAGTCGGGACAAGGGGATGTCCATCACATTCAGCGTGTCAGCATAGATGATGTTGAGCCCGCTGCCCCCGTCCATGAGAACTTTCCGCAGTCGGACTCCATTAACAACCGGATCGACCACCAGCTCCTACCGCCCATGGGTCGTTATGTGAGACGGGATATCGGATTGATCGAATGTTACGAGCGTTTTGGCCCAATCCAAATACTTGGTGACAGTCGGAAATGCTATGTTGACCTCTCGGTTGATGATCTTTAGTCGACTCTTGCTTTCAATGTCAGCGACGATCATGAGGACCTTCTCGACGTTGGGGTACCCGGAGGCGTCTGCGCCCTCTGCGTCGTCGTCGTCCTTGTCCTCGGAGGACTCTCCTCGCGTCTCTTGCTTGAGCAGACGGCAATCCCGAGTGGTATGCTTCGGCAGAATGAGGTTGCCATCTTCATCCCTCTTGGTGTGAATCTGGCATGGCTGATCCAGAATGGCGCCCTTGGGTTCGCTTTTATTCTTAGCTACCCAATCCTTTTTCTTCTTTGGCGTTCCCTTACCCTTTCTTTGCCCGGGGACAGCTGCGACTTCTGCTTTGCTGATGGGCTCGGCCTTTCGCTTCTGCTTCTTGCCAGCGTTGCTCCCAAACTGAGGAAATTCAGTCGTGTGGCCCTTGCTGCTCTTGAGGCGGTCTTCTTCTTCGTCATTGGCATACTGACTAGCGATTTACATGGCCCGACTGAGAGATAGAACATCACACCGGCCGAACTTCAAGATGAGGTCGCGGTACCACAGACCTGCCTTGAAGGCACAAACGGCCCAATGCTCTGTCACGTTCTCAACAGTGTTATGCGATGTGGTCCAACGCTGTATGTACTCGCAGAGCGTCTTGTTGTTTCTCTGCACAAAGTGTTGTAATTCCGTCAATCCGCCCGAGCGCTTGTAAGTGCCCTCGAACGTCTTGAAAAACACTCGGGCCAGGTCTTCCCAGCTGTAGATACTACCGGCGGGTAGTTGATTCAACCAAGCCGTCGCCGATTCCTCTAGCATGAGGGGTAAATACTTCATCGCAACAAAATTGTTGCCGCCTCCAATCTGGACTGCCACTCGGTAATCTTCAGGACAGGTCTCCGGCTTCGATTCGCCGTTGAACTTGCCGATCCCTGTTGCCAACCTGTAGTTGGAGGGAATCTCAGCTTCCCGAATGTATCTGCTGAAACACTCGAGGTAGGAAATGCCCCGACCACTCGGCTGCTCTCTGCTAGTGCGGGCTCTATCGACGATGCCTTGGGCGATGATGGACCTAACATTGAGCGGGGGCGCTCGGAAGTCATCATCCCCATAGTCCCTTCGTCGAATGGGACTACGCCTCCGGTCGTCTTCGTAAGGCCGCCTGTCATCACAGGACCGATATCCGTATGAAGCGCCCCTCAGAGGGGGAGACAGACTGCGACGATGGTCCTCACGCCTCTGGTCTCCATACTGGTCTCTCAAAGGAGGGGAGCGTCGGTGCCTCCCTGGTGCGAGTGGGCTATGATCCGACTGCACCGTGTCCGCCCGGACAGACTTGCTGTGAATGTGGTTCTGTGACTAGGACACCGCAGAGTTTTGCTCCAAAGCGGTCTTCAGGAGCGTCTGGATCTGCCGAATGCCCTCCCCTGCTGCCGAATCAGATGGTTAAATGGAATCGGCGATCCGAGTCACCGCGGCCAGGTTCTGCAGCGGGGTGCGCATCACGTTGTAGTTGCGGGGACGGTCGTTCAGGAACAACCGCTTGCGATGCCGACTGGAGCTAGGCTGCTCCCAAGTGGCGTGGTCATCGAGTGACTTCTGGAGCTACTCGAGCCGTTCACGCTTAGCCAGAGTGGCCAGGCCTGTGGCTTCCAAGGCAATCGCCTCCGGGGTCGTCCCAGCTATGGGAGTGAGCAGAGCATGCTCGTTCCTTTGCCTAAGCTCCTCCCGCTGCTCCCGAGAGAGAGGATGGGGGATGTAGAGGACCTCGGCGTTGTCATCATGGCCGTTCCCGCTACGCCTGTGGGAGGTCCCATCATCAAACCCAGGAGGACCTCCGTTTGGTCCTACCATCCGAATCTCTACAGCAGGTTCGCTGCTCTCGCACTCGGACTCGTCGGAGGAGTCGCCGTGCAAGGAGGAAAATAAGTCGAGTGTGGGATCATCGGAGTCGAGCGTAGCCTTCTGCTCGACTGTAGAATGAAGAGCCACATCCTGCTTGATCCAGAGCCTTGAGTGCCCGAAGCGCTTGCGACGGCGTCCAGCCAAAATAAGCGGTGCCGTGCGGTACGGGACCGACGGCTGCCGGAGAAGGACTCCGAACGAAGATGCATGAAAATGTGCGGCGCCGCGAGCGGGCAGCGCATCCGTGTCCAGCGGAGGTTCCTGTAGTCATGCCACATCATTTATTGTTTCGCATGCATAAGCCAGGGTATTGTGCATAAATGACCACACAACTCCAAATACGGTGGGAATACAACTACCTGCTCGAATCTTGGCACAAACCATCGGTTGGAAATATAGGGATCAATTGGACATCAAAGCCAAAGTGGATCGGTTTGGGCTTGAGGCTCTGAACCGTCCGTTCCATGGTGGCTTGCCGCTGGGGCCTCTCGGGGGCTCTTCACATCGTTTGATCTGCTCGGACGGTGTGGACACTTGCGGTCCGACTAAGAGTTCCATGACGCATGGATAGTTGGACTCGAACAGGACACTGTCATCTGACGGCCTGCATCGCACCCGCGCCGATGGGGCTGGGGAAGGCTTATCCGGGACAGCCTACCGGCGTCCTCACGTCTCAAAGGACTAGTCTGGTCGCGATAGGCTTAAGCGTGGGGCCAATTTCGGGGAAGGCCGCAGGAGTTGGGTGGCGCGTGGGCCCACTCGAGCAACCTGTCATGCTGGTCCAGTCACGATGTGTGGTCACTGGTCACGATGCTCGCACGGCTACCTCGCCTCCTGAGCTTGGCGTGTGCTCACTGGTCAAAAATATCCATCCAGCTAGGGCTGCATTGGCCGGACAGCCGGGCATGAGTCATCCGGGCGGGGGCACAACGGCAAGAGGGCAGTATGTCGCACTCGATGCGGCCTTGTTGCTTCCTTGGTGCTCGCAGCGTAGTTCGCCTGGCCGGCATGTCAATTCACTCGGCCAGCTGGAGATGTCTCAGGATGGAGGGTTGGTTGCTCGGCCTGACAAGCCTTTTGTTTTCTTGAGCATTTTGGTGTTTCCCTGAGGTCTGAGGTTTTTCATAAGTTATTGTTTTATGCCACAAGTCAGTTTTCGTGTATCGTTGGTCTCGCTTTTGCCTTTTTTTGCTCCTGCTAGCGGCGTTCATGTCTTCAAGGTGGAAATTCTTTGGCGGCACGGCCGGCGTGCATAGGGCCACCAGTCCGTGCCTGAGGCCATCGCCGTGGAGCTCGACATGCGCGCGTTACAGTGCCATGCCGCTCCTAGGTGTGTTAGCTATAAGCGTATGACAGTCCTCCGGCTTCACGACGTTGCTGACCTTCTCGAGGAAAGCAATCGCGACTACCTGGAAGGGATGTAAGTTGCCCTTCTAGAGGGCAGTCGCCGGTGCCACTCGAAGGTGGTCGTGTTTGCAAGGCCGCAAGGTGGTGTCCCTTTCACCGCTTCTGTTTTGGGTCAATGGACTCTTCGCTTCATTTTTCATGCTCTTACTTTTTTTAATTTAGGCATCTTTGTCGCTAAGACATTGCTATCATTTTTGTGTGTCCCAAGAACATAAAATTGCACGTTTGGTCCTGTCAATGTTCTGTAGTGGCGTGTGATGTTGTTGCTTTAAGAAACTTCGTGGTTGTATGTAGTGTACTTTAGTATGTAATTCGTTAATCGATCGGTGCTTTTTCCAAGCTAGTTGCACGACTCGAGTTCACTGGTTTATGTATGTACCGGGTATGTTGTTTGTCTATGCTATTGTACCTAGAAATATCACCTACCGTTCGCGGCGTCCCCTTGCTACACACGACACAAAACAGCCTGGCCTTGTCTATGTCCGTGCTCACTGGATTATAAAGGTAATGCCCCCTTGCAATAATGTCGCCACCCCGAACGTTGGCCGGACGCAGAGGAGCTTGACTTTCAATGCCCATCTAGACAACATCTGTTTTTCTAATTCCAATTGGGCAGTTTACTGTGGCGCACAGTGCATGGCCTTTAATGTAGTAACTCATATACTTTATTTGGAAAGTGGCTTAATGGGGTAGAGCCTAAAGTAGCGGCGCATATTCGACTCCCACCATGCGCATTACTTCGGGCAATTTGGAACTGCCAAGACAACATCATTTTTTACAGATTACCAATTTTACAGAACAACTTCCTGGATCCGTACGTGGACCTTAATTAGTGGTGCGGAAGCCAAGGAGCATACGTCTTACGGGTGCAACAAGTGGAAGACGGTAGCATGGGATACCTTCAACCGGTTTGCATGGCGGTCCAACAATAGGATATGTGTACATGCATCTAGTCTTATTTGTGCCGGTTGTGGTCTTATGTAGTATCTTCTTGCTTCGTTTCGAGATTTTGAGATTTTCTAACGCACTACGTACTTGTTGGAGACTTCTTTTATTAATATGATTGCATGCATCTTCGTGATGCAGAGGCCAAGGCCATTCCTCCGTTTCAAAAAAAAGAGCAACTTGACTTGCTCGGGAATCCTATACTTGAAACGTCGGGTCAAAGATCAACTGGATAGGCACAACAGTGCGAAGAGGTGTGTGATGGAGTTGCCAAAGGGGACCGATCAAGCCGATTAGGCAGTCGAGGTGAAGAGAGCGATTGTAGAGGTCATGCAAGCCATATGTGCATGGAACTCATTCTCTCAACTTTGGGTCTCTTGGCCTCCAAAAACCTGTCAGTTGTTCCAAAAAGTGTCCGGTTAGGTTCCCTAGCGAGGAGAAGACGGGTAGGATCTTGGAGTTAAAGGACCGGACAGGTGTTCTCCTACCCGGAACAACTTGGGTACATCCGTGTCAATACCACGGGGGATGTATTAAGCTACCCGAAACAACTCGGGTCCACATCCCAAAAGGCGTCGGTGACCTAACGACCGGCGAATAGATCCAGGGGATCCAATAGCGATCCGGTTTTACCGTGGGTTGGCAACCAAATGATCACAGTGGCCGCACTGGCTAGGATCAGGGTTGGCAAGGTCCTATCACATTTACCTGTCAGAGCCAAGGCATGATGGTCGGGCAACGTACATGATGACAATTGGCCGGGCACGCAAAGTCGCTTCGCATCCGAGCAAGATTAGCGGGTGAAACCATGCAACCCGCACTGCGTCTCCGTCTTGCATGAGCTTTCATCCGGACGGTTGGGAGGCCAGAGCACACGCTCATTGGTGTCTATCACAGGGTCACGCATCCGGCAGGAAGGAAGCAAGAAGCCCGAAGTACTACCGGGAATAGCCGGCCAACTAGCTATCAGCACCGCGTTTGCATCAATCAGCTAGACCCAACATCGGGCCTCTGTACTTCCTGGCAACCGCCTGCCCGAACCGGCAATACATTGGTTCCATACCGGGCACACCGCCAGCCCGCTGAACGGACGCACCCATGGCCATACAGTTGGCGGTGCAACCACAATGGATCCCCGAGTGTGCGGCGCGACGACAGGAAGGAGCGGAGTGAGAGTAAGCTCGCCTTAACCGCCTCAAAACGTCAGATAGCAACGTCGCATTGCTGCAAAGAAAGTACTCACTTGAATTGCAGATAATTCATCAATCTTGTCCCTTCCATATCTCTTTCAAAAGGTTAGAGCGTGAGATTATAAGACGATTTGAAAATAAGGTCTCAAGTTGCCTGTGTTTTTATTTTAATATTGACAACATACAAAAAACTAAACAGGGCAAAGGTGAGTCCTCTTTTTGATGGGTACGTGAAGGGGCTTTGCGCACTCGGACTATTGCCATCACAGCCCCCGTTTCAATTTCGTCCTTTCAAATATCGGCATGTCTTCTAGGCGGCACAGTCCGACGAGTTGATGGCAGAGGTTTGGTATGGCGCATCGCATCGACCACATAGCTAGTCGAACCGGTCACTGTGTAGACGAAAAAAGCCGTCTCTCCTTTTTGTCGTTCCCCTGTTGTATTCGCCGGCCCAAAATAACTCTCGTTCACGAGACAGAGGCAAGGCCCCTCACCTTCGCAACGCGGCCAACCGGTGAAAACGGCAAAAAATGACACACTAGCCGCATGAAAAGCCAACTCGAAAGCAAATTTAATGCTAGCCGAGCATACCGCTAGCCGGCTTAACGTGCCGCCACACAACCTTTCACATCCCAAAAGGCGCCGATGAGCAGAAGACCAGCAAATATATCCAAGCGATCTAGCACCAATCTGGTTGTACCGTGGGTTGGCCACCAGATAAACTCAGGGGCCGCAACAACTAGAGTTGCAGGTGTAAATATCACGGGTTGCAAATCTATCTTTTTATTTATTAGTTTATGATGGTTGTTCCGCTGTTAGTAGCTCTGGTAGAAGCGGAAGCCTTGTTATGTTTTGGAAGCATAAAATAATTTTGGAACTGTTTAAGTTCTCACAGTATCATATTGACTCTCATCTCGTGTCTGTATACCCGGCCAGGAAACGTGTTGCCTACCATGTGTATATGGAAAGGAGTAACTCAAGAAATATACAAGACATGGGATAAGCTCAAATGTATTCAATCCAAGAGCGATCTTCCCTGTATTGTGTAAGTTATTTTAATGAGGTTTCTAGGCGACAAGAGCATGACAGAGTCGGGCAGAGCAGAAACTCTCAAATCGAGATTATAGAGAAGTTGTAGATGTTTGTTATCTTGTGGACATGGGATATAGACGACCAAAGTAGACTTTAGAGATTAAAGTACTGGGTGGTACCTTCACCGGGGTTTGGTTGGACCGGCTGTTGGCTACCAATTCGTCTAGTGCTTGAACCCGAAGTGCCGCAGCAAGTAGCTAGGTCCGACGCGGAAGTTTAACTATGAAGCTATGTTGGAAATGCAGAACTGACTATTCGGTCCATCACTTGGGTGACAAGCGGACTGACATGCATGGCCTCTTCCTTGGGATCATGGGTCAACTCAACATTCGGCAGTGTACGTGCTGAGATATGTAAGCTGAAAAAGAGGCTAGAATAGATATAAATGTACTGGGATGGGTGAGTCTGTCGAGGGAGGCCCCAGCTGGGCGAACTCAGAAAAGGGTCCATCTAATTTGTGGAGTAAAAAAAAAAATCTTTCTTTTAACCATTTGATTAAAACATGGAATTGACCATGGAACTTCGATACAAAAACTATCATGTGCAACTTAAGGACTAATAATACTATGAAATGCCATAGACGGTATGAGTTTCAGTTACACAATACAAAGTGGTTTTTCTTTGCCATGGATTGGTGCATCCACTCTACACCCCCTTATCTAGTCAGTCCATGTTGTGCTGCTTTTCTCAAGATCCGTTCCAAGAACAGCAGGCGCATCAGAGATTAAATTGTGATTAACAGAGGTAACAGTGCATTGTTTGTCCTATTTGTTCGGTCTGGACTCTACCGAACTGATGCAGTAGACATGAGAGACAAAAAAGGTGGGGTAGCACACATACAACTAAAGAGAAAACGGTGGAATTTTTACCGATAGATAACTTGCCAGTGGGATATTTCAGAGAGAACACCTTGCTTTGAGAAATTCAAGAGAGGGGAGGCCGTCAGAGACGTGAGAGAGTCTTATTTAAAGGTGTGTGAGAGAGAGTCTGTCAGAGACATGTATACTCTACGTTTTCTAGTTTTCTAGGCAAGTGAGAGAGAGACGTGAGAGTGTTTTTTAAAGAAGTGTGAGAGAGAACTTGTGTGTCAGCGAGAGCTTTCTATTTCTATAGGTCAAAGAGTGCAACATGTGTGTGAGAGAGAGCGTGAAAAAGAGAGAGCTTGTGAGGCAGAGAAAGCATGCATCTGTAAAACCGGGTGTGAGACACGTGCAGGCAATCCTCCAGTGTTCTCGTGGGCACAGAAAGTAATCCCGGTAATTAGAACAGTCAGTTCTGACATGCACCAGGCCAGCGCAACCATCTCCAGGTTTTCGAACGGCTAGATAAGTGCAACGTAGCGGGGGTGCAGCGATCCTGGGTATAGACACTACTTTCCGTTGGGATGCCCTATTCGTGATAGATTTCGGTTATTTATATCTTTGCAAGATTGCATGGGCCTACTATGCGGGACACCATTTCTGCAATGCAAATTCATATATGCCACATTTTTTTTTAGGCGAGTGATACGCGCCGGCGGACCGGCCGAAAGCCCAGCCGGTCACACGCGCGCCCTCCGATTTGGATTTCTGCAGCCGTCGGATGCCTCCTTTCCCAATCATCTCCTTCCCTGTTTGGTCAACGCAGCAGTTCGTGCCCTCCAATCTTCACCTGCGCGCTCCCGCGTGAGAGCCAGCAGTTCCCCGCTTCCCTCCTCTGCATCGCCGCTGGTCGTACCTCCTGTTGTAACAACGCCGTCCAGCCCCATCTCCTCCTCCCAGTGCTCAGTCACGGCATCGGCCGAGAGCAAAGCACAGCTTCCCTCGACGCCGGTTCTAGCATGCGGAGCTCGCGGTCGTAGCTTCTGCAACCACCGTTGCAGCTTTTCTTGATTTTTGGTGAACGACGGAAGCCACCGGTCATTGACATGAATGGTTGTAGCAGAAAAAAAAAGAATGGTTGTAGCAATTTCCTTCGCCAGTTGTAGCAAAATCGGACTACTGTTGCAACAAAATTGTCGCCACCACAGTCAAGGGTCGCATTCAACGTGAATGGTTGTAGCAATTTCCTTCGCTGGTTGTAGCAAAATCGGACTACTGTTGCAACAAAATTGTCGCCGCCGCAGTCACGGATCGTATTCAACGTGAATGGTTGTAGCAATTCTCATCGCTGGTCGTAGCAAAATCCGACGAAGGTTGAAGCAAAATCATTGTCGCTGTTGTTGCGGGTCGCATCATCAACGTGAATAGTTGTAGCAATTCTTATCGCTGGTCGTAACAAAAGCCGACAAAGGTTGAAGCAAAATCGCCGTCGTCATCGCGGGTCGTAGGTCGCGACATTGACATGAATGGTTGTACCAATTCTCATCGCCGTATGTAGCAAAGACCGACGCCGGTTGAAGCAAAATTTGTCATTGTCGCTATCAACATGAATGGTTGCAGCAATTTCCATCGCTGGTCATAGCAAAGGATGACGACGGTTGCAGCATCGGGAGTTATCGATTGTCGCTTTGCCCGTGGATGACGAAGGAGCAAGGGATGACTGGGTTGCGTAAGGAGAGGGAGGAAAGAAACAACAAGGCAAAAGGAAGAAGAAAAACAGAGAGAAAAAAGAAAAAAATATGTGAAAAATATAAGAAAATAAATATTTGCTTGAGGCCCACGAACGCACCTGGCCCAGTCTACTACTGTGTAGTAAGGCGAGCGAGCGAGCCAGCGAGGGGCGACCGGCCGGTCGTCCGTAGGGAAACGTTTCCCTTTTTTTTAGTAACAGCCAATAACTACAAAGAATTATTTTAGTAAGTAATAGATATTATCAAATTCTATGGTAGTAATGAAATTCTAAATCTTTTCCCAATGCTATCCACGTACATTGGATCCAGATTTTATACTATATATAAAGACGGAATTGTGCTTAAATAATTGTGAAAACACAAGGATATATCCTAGCAAAGCTCTTTTGGCAACAAGTAAATAATAATTAATACGTGCTAGCTATACTTCGCTGGTGACATGTTGCATTAGCTTTAGAAAGCAAAACGGTTTGACCAGACCCCCCAACCTCCCCTCTTTATATTCCTGGCCAGAACACAATTTTCAAATCTATGTTTTCTCTTCGCCTACACACTCCTACCTTCCTCCCATATCAGCAGGAAAAACAAATCATTCCAGGGCTACCTTCAAATCTTGTTGATCGGAAATGATATAGAATTTCTGGAAAGCATAAAGGGTTGTTTGAAAAGGAGTTTTNCAAAGGAAAACCTGGAAAGAAGCTACTTAAATATTGG
>CBMN010038642.1:0-13179 GCA_000582825.1 Hordeum pubiflorum
TTGGAAATTCAAAAAAAACAGTATCAAGAGATAGACGTGGCTGAATCCATTTCTCAGGTCGTCAATGTACGTCACTGCTGCCTGACTCTATCCCTGCCCTTATGGCGTGGCAGGTGGTTTCACGATGCAGGGTTGGCCCATCTTCGTCGGCATTAGCTGGGGTGGTGTTGGATCTCCGCTCGGAGCTGGATGATGGCTCTTTGATGTTTGTTGCGCCGATGGCGACTGTTGATCTGGTGCGGGGCGGAGGCAGCGGAGGCAGCGGCGGCGGTGTCGCCGACCTGCTCCGCTAGTGTTGGGCGTTGAGGGCACTCTCCCCGAAATGGCAGGTAGCTTTTCCCTCAGGAACTGCTAATAAATAGCACACCGATGAAGATTATAATCCTTGCTCTAATTATACTGGTTGGTTCTCATGTGTAGACTAGTAGGGAGAAGTGTGAAACAACAAAGTGATATAGTCTATTAAAATATTGTAGACTAAATAAAATGACGGGAAGGGAATGCATAGCTTTGAGTATATGCCTAAGACTATTTCCTTGCTAATGATCTTTTGGTAAATGTTGTGCAATTTCTATTATACAGAGGATTAGAGATGTGGTGTTCCCAAAATAATCAAGCAAAATCTATACGCCAATATCTTTTAATGGTTTTCATGGTGCCGAGTCTATTCTGAAACCACATGCTGACTTCACAACAATATGCAATCATGGAGTCGCTATTTTTTGTTTCTAATTTACATTTTATGAAATAAAAACAAGGAGTCGTTGTCATTCATGTCAAGGATATGTTTGTTTGACAGTCTCGTATGTTTAAACGATTCTGATGTTTTTCAATCATATTATCAATATTGTGTACAACTAATTCCTGCTGCAACGTGCGTTGCGGGGAATCATCTAGTTCGCTGTGAACTATGGGCATGGATTAAACGCGCTGCGCCCAAGCTGGAGAAGGGCGACGTGGCCATCCATCGCATCCCATCCCATCCCAGCAAGGTCAAGCTAGGAACAGGGACAATGTGGCTACTCACAACATGAACGATAAAGTTGACGGGTGTTGTAAAGGAAGCCAGATAAGAGAGAGGGTGTGTACAAGAAGTCACCCCGCAGGCAGAGGTTGAGGTAAAGGAAGCCAGCGGAGGTTGACAGGAAGGCGGGGAAGAGAGGGGGTAATGGTTCAGCCGGCGATGGTGGGCATCACATGGACGAAACCATGGAGAGGAGGGCAGTTGATGGCAAAACAATGGAGACAGGAAGACAGTTGTTGCAGTGATCTGGAAAAAGAAATTCAGGCTACTGAAGACTAGGCGGTGTCAGAACACAGCACGCTGTTCCAATCTCTCTTTTTTTTTATTGTCAGGAACGAATCAATACAAGGACGCCCTTCCTATTAATTAAGTATTACAAGAACAAACCCTAGACCTAAACTCTCTCTCTCTCTCTCTTTCTCTCACATAGAATAGAATACATGCTACAAAAGAACTCTTTGAATGTTGCTGCTGGGGTTGCCAATGGAGCCTGACAGACAGCAAAACCCCAAAAAAGCCCCCACTGGAACCAGCCAATACAAATTTTGACTCGACAGACCGACCGACCCCAAGTCCTCCTATAACCTACAAGGCGCGCACCCGCACCGCCTTTTCCGACTCGACAAAAACAGACTTCCTCTCGTCACGCAATTCAATTCTTACCGCTCGACTCAGTCGCGCTACACTTTTGAGCAGACCTGTATAACCAGAGGGCAGTATACAACACCAGCCAACCCAGGCAGGCAGAATCAACCAATCAATCGCATCATCATATAGGAAACCACACACAATGTGCTACACCCTGGACACCTGACCGACCGACCGACGACTTTGCCCAATCTCATGCCCTTCCCTCCTTTTCTGATGTTCAACTCCGGTGGTGGTGGTGGTGGTGGTGGTGGCATAGCGAGAAACTGTGACGAGGATCTGTCGGCGCCATCAGACCCCGTATCTCGCTAATCTCTGCACCACTGCTGGTTCCAGGGTGGACATGCACTGTTCCCACCCGGCAGCTCCGAGCATCTACGAGGAAAGAAACATCACTATAAGTTTCTTGCATACAGCTTCATTGTGCAAACATCACTATAAGTTTCCACTGCTTTCACTCGACAACGACGACAACGAAAAAGTCCCCGCTGTTTTTTACCTGCTTGTAGCCATTCAAAATCTGGGACACTTCATTGTGCAAACCTTCGCTTTTTATCTCCTGTGCACAGATAAAAGTGAGCTCATACGTGCGACACTACTGTAGGTATATATACGGATGTAACAGCAACGACTAACTTACATTCCAACTTGCACAGGCCTGGCATACGTGGGCTAGTGAGCTCACAGCCCCTGTGGGGTTTGCTGCCACCTAGTAGTGCACACACAAGAGTCTTTGTTGTAAGTAACCATTCGCATCTATGAAGAGTGTAATAGCAACTTAGCAAGCATTATTATGTAAAGAGCTGCGGGTTTACCATTGCGCACAGACCATGGAATGCATCCTCTTTCTCGAAATCATCTCTTATCCTGTACAAGAAGGAAATTAACTCCGAGAAGCATTGCACGAAAGCATAAAGAAAAAACATGCTCCGCATCTCATACACTGTCGAGCTACAAGCAACAAATCTTTGGCTATAGCATAAAAGCTACAGAAAGAAAAGGGAATGCTCACATGCACAAGGCATTGCACCAGGCTGGCATGAAATGCTCCATATGAGGGGCCACAATATCTGGACAGACCCATGACAGCCTCCCGAGAGTGATCGCACTATTTTCAATGAGTGACTTACTCAAGCTCTGTAAATGGCAACACATAAAACACTTAGCTGAAATGCACACTCGCCTAGAGAACATGATGAGAAAAAAAAACAATCACCTCTGGGGTTGTTAGAATAGGAACCAAGCATGAAACAACACTGATCACCACAGGTGAAATTTCCTTGCCAATCTGCCAAGGAATAGTAATCAGACATGCAAGAATTTGTACAACAATACTAATGAGTGACTTTAAGGCAGGAAACAGAGAGCACCCGCTGCTCACAACTCTTATAAATACAGTTTTGAAAATGTTATGGGGCAAGTAGCAATAAATGTCAAAAGGCTGGCGCTACAAGTAGTAAACAAAAGGTATATGCTGAGAAACTACTCAAGGCACATGCAAATAATATACTTGCCAATAATAATACGCTTGGCACGAACCTTGATTGCTAATTCTCCAATGGCCCAACAAGCATTGTTAGCAACTGACACAGCATCCTTCACAGATTGCGGAGTCTAGATCAAAGAAACAATGTGAGGAACAAATGGAGATAAAATAATGCTGGACCAGAAAGAACATAGGCACTTAGTCATGTACCAATTGCTTTGCTGCAGCAGTAAGGAATTCTTGGAGGCGTGGATGAAGATGTATAGGGCAGACCTATATATGAAAAGGTGTTGTGTTATAGGCTCAAAATGGCCGTAGCGGTAACAAATATCAGTTTAGGAGCTTTGCAACCAACCCTAGAAATGTCGCCGAGAAGGGCCAGAGCACTTTGTCGAACATCCGATGCCTCATCCACGCAGCATTGCAGAAGTAGATCTCTCAAGTTGCTTTGCGCAACCTAAAACAAAGAAAAAGATAGCTTGCCCAATAAGGAAGTCGTCCTGGTATGATAAAATTTACTAGCCAAACTCACATCAGTACAGTGTAAGGTATATGTGAACCTTAACGAGTGTGTATTTTAGCTATTATGAAGAACATGTACTACATGATACTAATAAATTCAACTTTGTTTTCGCCATAAGTTGCCAGCACATGCAACCCCCTCAAATTACTTTGGTAGTTCGACGTTGAGAACGTAAGGCAGGCAAAGTGAATATCATTGATGGGAGAGTTGAATTTACCAGACTTTCGATACCGCCGCCAAGTCCTTCTGTAAGTCCAGACAATAGGTCCAATGCACAAACAATGAATTCCTTATCATACAACGCACCTGCTGCAGCAGGATCAACCTGCATGTAGAAAGGAGATATCCCTTGAGCAACAGAATGGCATGAGCTTGTGTCATGTAATTAAACCTATAGCAAGCTCCAGCAAAGATTGATGTCAAATTTGCAAACAGATTGATTTTAAAGTGGCAATAATCCAGGGTACTTAAAAGATCAGAGTACCAGAAACCAAGCAAACAGGAGAAGAAAATCTCTATGCTTAAGACTCGACAAAACTTATGACTGGAACTGTTCACAGAATGTGTCTCTAGTTAGGAGCAACTTCATCAAGTATCTTCTATATCAACAAGAATGACGAGGACAGATTATGTAAGGCTACTCATAGTGGGGAGTATCATATACTAGTATTATGCATATGATACTAGTGTATGATACTACCTTCATAGTGCATATTATTATAGAGTAGTATCATATATGATCTTATTTATTGCCATGCATGACACAAAGTAGCATAGCATTTAACATGATACAGTATCTACCTATGTTACACTAATCCTTTCTCTCTTCTTTAATTCTCTGCCACATCAGCGTGTTTGCTATTCCTGAGTGCATGATACCGGTTAAGATACCACCACTATGGCCAGCCTAAGAGGTTTTCACCAATGCGTACTAATACAAGAAGAAAGATATAACCTGGAAAGACCCTACTTGATATCATATTATTAATTCATCTTCCATAAGGGCCTGTTCTGAATCTCTCCAGCTTCTAACTCCACAAAATCTTAGTGCGAAGCTGGCCCGAACGCTTTAGACGCGAGAAGCTAAATTCCAGAAGCTAAGCCGGAGTCCAGTGTAAAAACGCGAAGCACCAAAAGCCCAGCTCCAGGAAAATAAGAATTAGAAGTTGCCCATATTTACGGCAGAATGCCACCGCCAAGAAAACGGTTCAGCCACCCCCACACTAATCGGTACCCTCCTCACCCATCTCTCTCGAATCGCTACCATCTCCATCGATATTCTCCCTCTCGTAACCCTAACCCAGTTCAGCGCCGCCGGTCCGCCGCCATGCCCGACTCCCCCGTCAGTGGCCGGCGATCTCTACGCCGGCAGATCGGGCCATCCCAGCCTCTTCCCGCCGGATCCCGTTCCTTCGGTGTCGTTCCCTCGCCACCAGCCAGGAGCAGCGAACTCGCCGGAAGGAGAAACCCAACCCGACGCGGCGACGCCATTGACGCCGAAGCTACCTCGCACAAGTCAGGAGCAGCATCCCAAAGTGGGCTGGTTCCAGTGGGCCGAAAGTGGTGCTGAACAGGCCGGCCGTCTCCACAACTGGGCTGCCAACCGAATCCGGCGATAGGAGAAGCTGAACTTGGTGCCGAACGGATGGGATTCGCCAGGTGGAGTGAGAAGCTGCTTTGAGAAGCTGGATATGTGAAGTTTTGTGAAGGTAGAGGGGTTCAGAACAGGCCCTAAGTGACCAAAAAACAAACATTAAGCATTGAGTGCTAAACACTGCATCATTAAGGCCTCAATTAAAATAAAACAAAAACTTGCTTGTTAGAGCATGGGAATGTGTTTTGTGCCTTCATGGTTAGATTTGATGTACAGATCACAGTAAGTATTAAAGTTAAATCTAGCCTTATAGTAGGAAAAAAAAATGTGCAGACCTTTGCCAACTGCTGGGTTTGGATAAGACTGATGCACCTCACAAACACTGGCTCAGCAAACTGAGAAAATCCTGGTCCCAGTGCCTGAAAAGAAAAGGTCCATAGGAATTCCCAATGTTATTTTGAGTACAATAAGACGGGATTCAACAGAGGTTCTTTTGAGGCCACTCATCATGTCCTAACCCACAATGTAATGCAAAGTAATTCTGCTTGAGTAGAATGAGAACTAACTTAGCAAACTAATTGCTGCAGCAGGAGTTATATTGGTGCAAACATACGAGAGAACTTTTCACATCCTTGTAGTACAGTATCAAAATAGGCAACTGTTGGTGGTAATGAATTGACAAACACTAGGCAAACTGGAGAACTTCAGATTAACAATATTTTATATACCAATATACCATGCGAAGTTTAGAACGAAGATTAACATGGACTACAGAACTTTGACATAGATATAGCAAGTTCAGACTTCAAAACTACAAGATGGCCTTTCACAGATAAAAAAATCAACAATACCTGTGCAATGGATGTAAAGCATTCAAGCAGTGGAAATAGATCCTTGTCAGAGTTGGGAAGTTGCTGCCACTTCGCGATTAATGGTGGCATAAATATATCAAGATATTTTGCCTGCATGACATTTTAAAAGGAATTAATAATCTCAACAAGGAACTAGCACGCTGAAAAACTGAATGAGGAAACCATCAAAGAAATTTATTTGATAGTCAAAAGAGCAAGTAAAAGAGGAATTCATCAAATGCTGAACCTGGTTTAGCTCTGCTCCAACAGCATCAGCAAGGGTGCCAAGAGCGTCATAGAGTATCCTAAGGTTTCGCCTCTGCTCAGAAGGAAAACATAACATTAGAACTAAGAAAAGATAGACCCGGGGGGATGCCTGTAACTTGCCCCATTTCGGTATACAAGGTCAACCTCATGTTTGAGTCTAACTACCATGAACTTGGTGAGATGGTCTTGTATACCAAAATGGAGGGAATAACTGATAGCAAACTATGAATGTTTGAAATCTAATGAACCTGGTATTTTCCATATGCACACATAAGGTGCTGCAAAATGACTTCCAGCCGCGGTACTAGTTCTTCTGCAGCCTCCTGAAAAACAGAAACCAATATGTACTAATTAGTAATTACACACAAGATCTCAGTGCAGGAAAACAACTCAAAAATAGGTAAATAACCTCTTCAAGCGTTGCAAATGCAGAACAGGCAGCCTCCTGCACTCTTTTGTTAGTATCCAATATCCTTCTAAGCAAACCCATGAGGATCTTATCAAATTGCTCGCGACCATTTGGATGGCCAAGGCTCTGCGCCAGCAAAAAAAAAGTGCCATAAGAAGTTAAGAGAGACAGATCTACGAACTGAGCACACATAAACAAAGAACAAGTCAACTTCAGTAAAACATTATCTGAAGTCCACAGTAGAACGGACCTGCCCCAAAAGAATTAGAAACACATAGACCACTGGGTGTATACATTGAAATGAGAGTCCACCAATACAAACTTAAATACAGAAGATATTATACATGTATCAATACAATCAAAAAAGCTACATATTCTAACTACACTACATCGTGGGTAGAAAATATAATGCTTTTGCAGCCTTGCAGCAAAGGTATACTTCCAAACAGTAGGTAGCATCAAATACATATGATTATTCTGTTACCTGAACAATGAACTTGCTGTATCGAGAGAGGGTCCAACAAGTAATACTCCGAATAAGAGGAAACTTATCATCAAGAAGCGGGATTAGGAAGGCAACCATCTGCAATTGAACAGAACATCTCAGAAAAGATACAGCAAATTGCAAGCGATGTAGATAGATAGTTGAAGACAGGAAAATTAGTACTTGAATTGCAACTCACTAGAATCCAAAATCTCACAGATATAACACAGATCATGGAAGAATGTGAAATTGATTCTGCAGGAACTATGATGCAACTGATTTTTTTTAATGATTTTATCATGTAGGGAACTAATGATTGCATCAACAGAGTATTCCTACAATCAGCATTCCAAACTTAAGACATGCTGAGAAGAAAATTCACAGATATGTTACAGAAGGTTCATGAGAGAAGCAAGTAAAATTAAGGAAATTATCAGCCACGGTCGTCTCAATATGATTTGATGCATGGCATGTGTTCTTACTGTTACTGAGGCTTAGTCAGGAGAGGAATTGCTTTCTTGCAATGTCTATGGGGCTATGAATATGTCGTTGGTTACCTGTGGAAGATGGGGATATAACCCAGTGATGCATCCCTCTGCTATAGCACCAATCGATAAAACAGCAGCTTCCCGCTCCTTCCAGGACTCATCATCTGTCCGGGCCAAATTTTGCTGCAAAATTGTACAAGTTGATGTTGGTTATCCAACAGGTTCAAGAGCAGGCCCCTGAACACGCCCGTGGGCTAACTAAGCCAATTGTACCATGGGCGAGATTATGGAAACTTCCAGTTACTAGACCTACTGGCTACCACAGTAACTGGTTTCAGGGTTGGGATTCTACACCTTTGATTAACAGCGCAGCTTTAGGTAATAGCTTTTCAGTTATCTGTGCCACTGACTATCAGCAGCCTACATCAAGACAAATCATAACTGACACACATAGGCCACTGTCCTGAATCATTTCTGAGGAGCTTGGTCACTTTATTTCTATGTGAACTCAAGGCCCATAGTAATTATTATGACGCCAAAGTGTTCGGTTTGCTGCCACACTTGAGTTGGGCAAATTTGACTTCCTTAGGTGACCATTGGTTCGCACCAAAGACTGAACGTCACGCTTTTTAGCAACTTGTCCCAGTCACATATTCTTGCCCAACTTTCGCTTAACTTGTGGCGACCAATTTACTCACCACAAAATGAAAGGCTTGCCACACGCCGGCAAGAAAATTGTTTGCGGTAATTATAGTATTGAACCAAGCATGCTCATACAGATCAGAAGAATGTTACTCTGGGTGCTTTAATGCTAACACAGATTTACTTGCAATTGAGTAATGCTTCAAGGCTTCACGTCAATGAAGCATTACAACCTCAACTAAGATCAACAGTTTATAAGCTCTATAGTCTGCAGAACTAGGACTGAATTACCTGAATCAAAGGCATTAAAGTAGGAAGAATGTCGTCCCCAAAAACATTAGAAAGGACATCCAACCCGGCAGCACTACATTTCCGCAAGTTCCAAGCATTTACAGCATCATCATCATCCTGTCAATATGGCCATTAAGTTTTGCAGCTTCAAATTAACAAGTAGGCAAAATAAGTAATTAGGCTGCTTAAAAATAATCAATGTCTCTAAACTCACATCATCTTCTCCATTTTCAGATCCATGCAGTCGAGAGGCATGGAATCGGGGCTTCAAATCCTGTTACAGAATCATCCATGTCTTATTTCAAGAAACAAAAAAGGGCAGAAGTAAAAAAGATGTACAACTTATGATGAGGGCTACAGTAACTGTAAACTTACTGCCACCCTCCATTTCAAGACTGTTAATCTAATTTTACAGCTAGGCAGATCACAACATGCATCTAAACAACCATTGCATTATTCTTAACATGCTATTTGCAAATACTACCAGAAGTAACTAACTTCTATGTGTTTCACAGTTCCAAATTAAAGGACTAAGTTCAATCCATTACAGCATTATACTGACCAACAACACAAGTCTCATCCAAAATATAATTTACAGATTACACATGAATAGAGCCAACCATTTAATCTAGCAGCTACCATTGAAAACATACAATTACAGATTACACGTGCATGGAGTCAACCATTTAATCACTGAAACATATAATTACAGAAATAGAAAAAGTAACCAACCTGGTCCCTATCCGGAAAGGATTCGTCTTCCTGAAAACACATAATATTTATCAGGCATGCCACTATCACACAATAACCAGCTGAGACATGCAGGATATAAAGAAATTTACCACACCTCAGCATCAGCAAGTGATTCATCATCGTCAGTATAGACCATGTTTGAGACCAAAGTCTAGGAAATAAATACAAAGGCAAGATGTTACAACTGTAAACAGGCCAACGATTAAGCAGCATTAGATTAGACAAGGCAAATCATATACTGGTATTAAGCGTGGCAAGAACTCCCGCAGTCCTTCAGGGGGCATGCTAACATCACAATACGCTGACCTGAAAAAGTTTACTTATGGTTAGTCCTCTAATAATTCAACACAATCAGACAGTAATGTCATCAGTAGCTCATAGTTTATTTTGAACTTGAAGGATGTCAACTGAATAAAATGTGAGAACAGATAGACATGAGCACCAATCAGATGTAAAAAACATATAGTACGAAGTTTGAAATTGACATGTTAAATTTACCATGTTGACAGAACGCATACCAGAATTCACAAGCCTCCAGAGCAACTTCATCATCCGAATCTTTGTTAGCTTGCAGGATCAATTCAGTAACATTTTTCAAATGTGGCTGCAGTTTTGCTATTAATTGTCAGATTCAGTATAAGCAACAAATTACTTGGTGACAGCAGCCAATGGAACTTAAATGGGTATCCAAGAACATGATAAATTACCTCCAAAATTGATGGCCGCACTTCAACGAGCTGAACCCAGGCCGAGCAAACCTATCAAAGAAACAGGGAGAACAGTCAAGACAAATATGCAATTGAACAACTAGATATGCTGAGCAGTACCCATACACTCGCATGATTAGCACTTGTGGACAAGTCAGCCACGTCCAGATCTCTAATGGGATAGTAGGAATCTACTGAGTTATGCAATTGTTGCATTTATAGCATTTGAACCCTTATCAGTACGAGTCTACAAGATTACAAAGAAAAAGTGCATGGGTGCACGTGTAATAAATCATTAAAATGAAATACCAGTTTCCGGACATCGGCTGAAGGATCCTTCACAAGGACGAATAAGCCCTGCAGGTACTGATCCATGGCCATATACAATGCCTGCATATAAATCGAAATGATTAGACAAAAAAAGCAGGATTAGATAGACAGGGAGGGACGGGCTCATACCGATGGCATCACCACGATATACTGGTTGATACAGCCCAGTGATAGTTTTCGAAGACTTGCATGTGGGGACTGGAAAAACTGAAAAAAGCAATCGTATTGGCTGTGTTAGAGGAAAACCCTGTAGACGTGTTAAACTAGAGCGTACAAACATGTGCTCCACAGATGCATGCTTGTCAAAATATACAGGCAGCAAATTCAGCAATTACAGGGTGTAAAAGTGGAAGTGCACACCCTCTAGTTGATAACCATAGATGGAACACAAACCTGCAGCATTCGTGGCATGAATACATTAATTGGTCGTTCGGACAAACCAGGAACATCGACATCAAGCTCTTCCGGAACATCTTCACATATCTGCCAACAGAAACAAAAGCAAGCTTCTGAGCACGCTAATTGTGTTCAGAAGTTAACACATATGATTTACATTGCTAATGGGACTTCCCTAAATGTGGACATTTAAGAAAGTCCATTCTTTTCTCAAGATGTACCTTGTTTGATGAAGTGAACATTTGTAGATTTTAAGTCAGAGTATATCTAATTCTGCGCTAACAACAAAAGGGCAAGGTTTTGGGGTCTGAAAATAACTGTAAGTGCACAAAGATTTTTTCGCACAGCACAGATCAACATGGTTCTGGTTCAAATTTTAGGGATTTCACTTAATATACCAATGTACATGCGAATTGTTTCTTCAGAAATTTTGAAACATGGAAGTGGCAAAAGCTACCAGGTGTGCATCCACCAATGCATTTTTGACTTCCCTCAAGCTACATAGCTGCAACTAGTGGTAATTTTCTATGCACAGAAATACAGATTAGAATTCAAGCTCAAATTTAGAAGGAGTGATGCATAGTACCTTGTAGATAGCATCCATAGCACCTTCCATATGATCCAAGTCATTACTGTCCAAACATTGATGTAGGGCCTGAAACAACTCGATCCATCCAGCAACTCCAACAATTTGAAAAAGTACACTGATAACTGTTCCAACTGTGGACCTAATTGCCCTGTTATTTGCCCCTATACATGGCAACAACTCCGATTTGATGTATTGCTGCGATGAAGGAGGCATGGAAACAAAAGCCGCTCGAAGATTGTTTTTCAATAGAAGACCGGCAGCTTGCCGTACTTCAAAAGATTTTCCCTGATATAAGCAGAAGAGTTACCCAGATGTCAGCAAGATACATATACAGTAGCTGGATTAACAATCATAACCATGTCAGGAATTCAAGACCAAGATTAACTGCAGATCTAGGCTGACAATCAACAGACTTGCTGAAAGCAAAATCTACATGAGATGTGAACCCGCATAAAAAAGGATAAAATGTTGTTAGAAAAAAAAATCTAACAAAAAAGGAAACCCTGTCTTCTCGTCTTAACTATTTTTAGAGTCTTCTGATCCTAACTTGGTGCTTTCATTAAACATATAACATGCCAGAAGCAGAGAGATATGATACAGTTAATTGTTTAATATATTTATGCATGAGTTGCTATCTGATCTAGAATTAAATCTGGCAATAGCATTGCAGGTGCAATGTGCCAGTTTCACAGATGGGGAAGTTACATAGAAGATCATATTCAATAAATTATTTCTTCAATAGTACCCAAGACCACGTTATCATTGCAGACATGTGTTCTCTCAAGTCCTTGAAGCATAACAGATGGCTTCAATTCTATCTGTAGCTCTAACTAGCACGCGAGAGCAGTGTTCTAAATATTGGTTAACCGACCTTTGAGCACATATGGTGCTGCTGGAGCCCACCATAAGTCAAACCTCACGAATAATACATATAGAATATCAATCAAGCAACTAAGTGGATAGGTGATCCATATTGCATTAGTGAGTGTCCTACGCATCGAATTCCCAGGTGCTGTTCTTCTGGAACCATGTATGTGCCTTTCATTCATTCACATGATGATTCACGTCTGTAATCGGTTTGATCGTTCATCCATAAATTATATGCGGCTGCAGCTCAGTGAGCATTCCACTATGAATGAAGTCACTGCACTGGAAGGTGCGAACGACACGAAAACTAACACCCCAGATACTCTGTATCAGCCAAAACAACTTCCCCGGGAGCGAACGCATCACACTTGTCGCAGAACCCCAATCAAACCCGGCCCCGTAGCAGCGCGACAAATTGACCATCAGACACATTCGTTCAGACCAAATGGTGATTGGTTCCACGGATTCATCTGGCCACACCCGTTGAAACCATGCAAGCAATGCACAAACAGAAACTCCATGTGAAACCATAAAATCTATGCAGCAGCCAGGCAGACGCACTCAGCATTCGCCCCCCAAAACCCCCAGAATCTTGCTACTGCGATTCCGTCCGCTGTGGGTTCTCGTATCGGAGCCAATCCGGGGCCCTATCCCAGCAATCGAGCACATCAGGAGCAAGCACCGATAGCCCTTACCAGCTAAACCAGCAAGATTTCAGATCGAACCCCACTATCATCCGGTCCATGGGGCGCCCGCGGGCGGCCCGGACTAAAGCCCTAGCGCAACCTGTCCGCGGCGGAGGAGGGGTGTGGGAGGACGGCGGCCGGCGA
>CBMN010038647.1:0-20711 GCA_000582825.1 Hordeum pubiflorum
CCCCCCCCCCCCCCGCGCGCGTGTCAAAGATTGAAAGTTGCAACAAACCAAAAGTAAAGAAAGGGACACTTGCAAGGGTCTTCGCCGTATCAGGCTTTAAAGACCTTAATAACCAGTCACCCTTTGAGACGAGATCAATAAGTCGCTAAACAAGCATCGGTTGGAGCATCACACCACGCAAAACATGCTTGCAATCCATCGCCACCGGCCTAGAGGGTTAGAGAAACCAAACCATGCCACAAAACGACAGATATTTTTTTTGTCAAAGTTGTTGCACCAATGACCATCCAATTGCTCCTCTTGAAGGACACACCAACTACCTAGATCTGAAGAGAGCTAAAAAGTATGTGTACACAAACGCTCACAGACCCTTCACCGTCGTCGGGTCGGACGTTGTTGAGGTAGGGAGATACCTAGAAACCTTATTCCAAAACGACATCGTCGTCACCACCTCGTCAATGTTGTTGGGGAAACAAAACCCATAAGGTAAAAAAAGGAACCGGTGACTGTGTTCCCACTCCTCTTGTCACCGGCGAAACCGACAGATGGGGAAGAGTAGGGGGATCAATGTGGCAGCGTCAACGAGAAACTTGGTGGCAATAGCTAGGGTTGAGAGAGGATGGTGACAAGACTTTCCTTCTCTTCCTTTATTCTTAATCTCTTCATAATACATTGAAATGACAAAGTATAAAAAGGGATACTCGGACACCTCCAACCGCGATGTAGGAGATGGAATCGTGGGCCTACAATGGGAATGGATCGCTGAAGAAAGGATGGTTAGAGATTGGTCAAACGTGTCACTTGTTAGGATTGGTATTGGTGATACCAGGGACAAACTTTCACATGATTTCCTCTCCATGATCACCACATAACATTTACCACTTTGGGAAAATGATGGTGGACCTATGTTTTTTTGGACGGGAGGAAGCAAAGCAGTTACACTACACAATGTATTTTAAAAAAATGCTATACATAACAAGAACAATTAAATTTTATAGATCACTACAGTACCAATAGACGAGGTAGACTAGAAAAATACAGAGTTTTTCGAGGCACATCGTTGTTGTTGTAGTAGTCATGTTACCTCCTCAAGGTGAGCATCTCTAGCAGACCCCGTATATCGCCGACCCACAAAACTCGTTTACAGTTCGTAGAAAAACGGTTTTGCGGGCCGGCGCGGGCTGCTGCGGAGCAGACCCCGCATAGCGGACCTGTAAAATGGAATATTCACGGATATTCCGTTTTACAGGTCCGCTATGGATATTCCGTTTTATAGGTCCGCTGTGCGGGGTCTGCTCCGCAGCAGCCCGCGCCGGCCCGCAAATCATATGGGGCGGAACCGATGGCGGGCGGCTGCGGAAGGGGGTGGGGAACGTGCGCGGGCTGAAATGTCCCTCCCACCAACCGCTTTTCTCAGATACGGGGCACCGTCGGGCCGAGGGGGAAATCTGTGTTTTCGCGGGTTGGAGGAGTGATTTTACCGCGCCCCTCAAAAAATTTTACGGGTCCCACGCATTTGCGGTGTCTGATCGAACGGCTTTTTTCGTGCAGATCCGTATTTTAACGGTTATTTTACGGGTCGAGGCATTATACGGGGTCTGCTAGAGATGCTTTTACTAGAGTAGAGGGGTTCAACTAAACAAATGTAGAGGGGAGTACCGGCTAGCATCTGTGTATCCAACATATCACACGCACAAAGATGGAACACACATGTCAGAGTGCTAGTATGGCAATCAACACTATCTAGATGAGAAGTGAGTATGGTACCACGGGTTTCATGGATGTAAAAGGTTGTGGTTGTCAAAACGCCATGATCGAAACCAGTTCACTATGGGTGATAAAAGAAAGTGCACATGAAGACAAAATGATAACTCAAGTGCATGATCTACAAAGGTATGACGTCATTTTACTTAGACCCACTTTGATATGCTGATTTATCTTATAATCTGTTGTGAAAAAATACACATGAAAGCAAACATTAACTGAAAAAGTAGCTTATTAACATCCACAATACCACAATGCTAAATGTGATGTTTGATTGTCCGCTTCGGTAGGCGATTACGTAATTGTGTGCATTGTTCATGATACACATATGTGGCATACCGGACGAAGTGATGCACATCATAGCGCATATTATACATGTATTCATTGAAAATCAATTGGGAGCAGATTAGCTTGTATTTAACAGACCATAAAACGTGTCCTAATTTGATATGGTAACATACCATAAATGCAGTGTTTGATCTGTATTTAGCAATCGTTATATGTTGATTCCAAAGTGGGAAATATGATCTCAAACATTTTTTTCCCTAATTTAGAATAGCTAAATAAGAAGCACCATGACGTTTTTTTTTCCTAATTTAGAATAGCTAAATATTTAGCACGAGCTCCATGGAGCCCATTTTTTCAGAAAAAAAATCAATTTATTAGGTTTCAAATAATTATGAAAAATACACACATACCTATGAATGTATACTACTTTTCTATAATGTTTCATAACGAAATACATTTTTATTTGAGCTACAAAAAATAGCAAAATCATGTATTTCTAGCACATGCACTATTCACTATAGAAGTACATGATTCTTTTTTTTGTAGAGCTCACATCAAAACGTATTTCGTAATGAATTTTCGCACAATTTTAATATACATCTATAAATAGTTGTATATTTATTTTCAGATTTTTTTTAAGATAAAAAATATTTATTTTTTGATAATTTCAACCTCCATGGAGCCCGAGAGCCAAAAAGCCTCGCTCGCACCATGGCCGCTATATAAAAGAACCACTCCCGATCTCTTGCGTGGACCGACACACCAAAATTGAAGCTCTCCCTCTCTTGTTCGGTTGACCGTTGGACAATTTACATTTAAGAATCATGAATATATAAAAAACATAAATTCAGAAAGTTTCATGCATTTCAGATATGTTCATATTTTTCTTTAAAATGTCATAAATTTGAGAAAAGTTTATGATTATGAAAAATGTTTTATATTTTTTAAATGTTCACAGTCTAAAAAACTTCAGATATTCGTAATTTGAAGTAATTTTATAAAATGTGAAAAATAATTCAGAAAATTTGTTAAAAGTTATTAATATGTTTTTTTTGTATTTCGAAAAGCTCACGAATTTTTTTAAAAATCACAAATTTGAGAAAAGGTTCAAAAATTTGAAGAAAGTTCACAAATTTGACAAAAAGTTTAGGGGTTTTAAAAAAACTAACAAATTTTATAAATTTTAGAAAAAGATCAAAATTTGGAAATATTTCAAAATTTGGAAAAACAATTCAAAATTGAATAGAGTTCACGCATTTAAAAAAAGTGGAAAGAAAAAGGAAATAATAGTAAAAAATAAAAACCAAACAGGAATAAAGGAGAACGAAAAAACAAAAAAATAAAAATAAAAATAAGGGATAACGAAAAAGCCAACCTAACCCCGTGCTGATAAAACCAGAGAAAAATCGGTGGGTACCATCTAGAAGGTTCCCATAACCGGATGAAAAAAGAAACCTACATGGGCCAGCCAACTTAACGCTAGCCCAACTTCGGGTTAAGGAACGTTCTAGAAGAATTGTCCTGTTTTTTGAACCGAGTTTTTTCATGTTGGTTTCTTTACTCATCTTTTCGGTTTTCCTCATTTTTTATTTTTATTTTTCATTTTTTGCGCTTCTTCTTTTCCTTCTCTTTAAAAAATTTCGTGGTTTCAGAAAATGTTTGCAATATCATAAGAAGTGTTCAAAATTTTAAAAACAATTCGTAAAGTTTTAAAACATATTCTCATTTTCCAATGTTGTTTTAACTAGCAAAAGAGCCCGTGCGTTGCAACGGGTAAAAAAATATCATAATCCCCTAACCTAATAACCATGACTCCGGACACTAATAGGTTCACGTCCTTTATTTCAACACATGGCATCTCATCTGTGTTGCCACTTATCCTCCTTTCCACCCTCGCTGACGGCGGCGTCAATGTTCAAACAATCATAACATGTTTGAATGTTGTCAATTCTAAGACGTCTCTCTCTCAGCATGATAAATATGCTTTTTTGTTAGATTTTGACGGGGCATGCATGCATGCATGATTATAGTAGTGTTTTTCGTCTCCCATACCGGTTTTGCTGGGGTATTCATTTTCAATTCGGATCGGCAGTGTTATGAAAAAAGATGAATCATAATAGTCAAAAAAGATGGATCATGTGCTATTGATTTCCTAAATAACATTTTAAAATGGTTAACGGGTAAAATAACATTATATTCAGATTATACATACTCTTCTAATTAAATTTCATATATAACATGTTAAATTTGGAGTTGGAATTTAGAAGATATGGATATGGATATTTATAAAAAAGCATTTGATATGTACAACGCGTTGATTAACCCAAATACCAGGGGTTTCCTTACAAAAGCGAAATTTGACTTAGATTTGTCCTGCGAGTTGATTTCCAGAAATATCAAGGGGTTTTCTAAAAATATAAAAATCTGACTTAAAAGTGGATTGCGGGTTGATTAACAGAAGCGTGAGGGAGTTTTTTGCAAAATAGCATGATGGACTAAGAATACATATTTCTTTTATCAGTAGGTATAGCAAAAATGTACGTGCATTGCGAGAAAAAATACCACACGCTCTTAATTTACAAAAAATGGTCTTAATCCGACAATTTGTAGTTACGGCGGAAACAAAGGTGGTCTTAGCCTATAAAAGCGTAATTCAAGATTCCACATGTATTCTATTTCAACACATCTTGCATGTTGATTTAATCCGTACAAAGAAATGGGTAAGTTATTATGCATTTATTCATGTCATGTGCGGAATGGGATGTTGTTACGGGCCTATAAAGGAAAACGACAGAAACAGACGATGACATATTAGCACATTACGGAGAGATGTGTGCATCAAGGGAGATTTTCAGGTTAAGCATTATCAACTTAGGGTAGCTCTTGAACATATTTTTCACATGCATATTTCTTAAATACATGAAGAGTTGTTACCAAGATACATGATTTTTTAATCATAAAGATAGATTTTTTTTGTCTGGAAAAAAACATTTTTGTATGGTCTTTCATGGGCGCAGGTACTTGCGCCCCCTATTTTATCACTATTTCTTGCCATATATGTCATAGTTACTAGTCCATGTTTCATCACTATTTATATCTTATCAAATGTGTCTTTTATTTTACTTTATTTTTTGTCATGCATGCCTCCTTATTACTTTTTGTCATGCATGTCCTCTCTTCTTTCTTCTTATATATAAGAGAATAGCGCAAGATCTCATCTTTTTGGAATCTCCTCTACATTTTATTTTTTATTTCTTTTATACCAGACATCCCATCTTTGTTGGGTCCTTTTATTTCTTGTCATGCATGTCCTTATTTATTAGGTGTCTCTAGCAATTTTATCTTCAATTTAAGGTTCAATCCTGATTTTGCTGAGGTGTTCATCCCCAATCCGAATCAGTATCGGTATGAAAGAAAGACAGATAATGCATTATTGATTAAGATTGCACCCTAGATAATATTTTTAAAATTGTTAACAAGTAATTTAACATCATATTTGGATTTTATATAGTTTTCTAATCAAATTTCATATATAACATGTTAAATTTGGACTTACGGTTTGGAAGATATGAGTATTTAAAAAAATGCATTATTGATTAAGATTGCACCCTATATAGTATTTTTAGAATTGTTAACAGGTAAAATAACATCATATTCGGATTCTATGTATTTTTCTAATTAAGTTCCATATATAACATTATAATTTGAAGTTACGGTTTAGAAGATATGAGTATTTAAAAATATATTTGATATGTACTGCAGGTTTAATGTCAGAAATATCAGGAGGTTTTCTATAAAATAATAAAAAAGCCCGTGCGTTGTAACGGATGAAGAAAAAAAATACCACAATCCCCTAACCCAATAACCATGACTTCAGACTCTAGCAGGTTCATGTCCTTTATTTCAACACATGGCATCCCATATGTGTTGTCACTTATCCTCCTTTCCATCCTTGCTGACGGAGGCCTCAATGTTCAAACAATCATAACACGTTTTTTGTGAGATTTTGACGAGGCATGCATGCATGATTATATAGTGTTTTTTGTCTCCCATACCGGTTTTGCTGGGGTATTCATTTTAAATTCGGATCGGCACCGGTATGAAGAAAAGATGGATCATAATAGTAAAAAAAGATGGATCATGCACAATTGATTAAGGTTGCACCCTAAATAGCATTTTTAAAATGGTCAACGGGTAAAATAACATCATATTCAGATTCTACATACTTTTTCTAATCAAATTTCATATACAACATGTTAAATTTAGAGTTAGAATTTAAAAGATATATATATATATATTTAAAAAGCATTTGATATGTACTGCGGGTTGATTAACCTAAATACCAGGGGTTTTCCTGCAAAAGCAAAAAAATTGACTTAGTCCTGATCTGCGGGTTGATTTCTAGAAATATCAAGGGGTTTTCTAAAAAAAAATAAACCGACTTAAAAGTGGACTATGGTTGATTAACAACGTGAGGGAGTTTTTTTAAAATAGCACGGCGGACTAAGAATTACCTATTTTTTTATTAGTAGGTATAGATTTAAACAATGTTCTCATTTTAAAAAAATGTTCAGAGATTCAAAAAAAAATTGCGTTACCAAATTTTGTTCAGAGTTTCAAAATATCTTTGATTTGTTTTAAAAAAAATCACAAATTTGAAAAGATATCCACGTTTGAAAAAATGTCACCTTTTTGAAGAAAATGTTCGAATCTTCCACTGTCTTTACCTCTTGAGCATCTCTAGCAGCCCCCGTAAAAAGGGCCAAACCAGTATAATTCCGGCGAGTATATGGGTTCGGCCCGTTTTTCTTGCCAGAACAGACTCCGTATCCCAGGCCCGGCACGTAAAAAGTTTACCGTTGCCCGGAAAAAGACCCTCTTCACCGCTATTTATACGGTTTCACCGCTCGGATACGGGTCAAACCCTATCCGCCTCCGCCACCGCTCCGCCGCGATTCCCCTCCACTCCGCCCCAATTTCTCGCCACCGCCGAGCCTAAAAAAAGCCCTAGCGACCCTTCCCGGCTACGGAAGTGGTGGGGATGACGGGGAGCGCCACTGCCGCCGCATCTCCGACGCTGCACGGAAGCGGGGGGCGCGGAAGTGGCTCAACTATGGCTGCCGGCCGCTGTCGGCGTTCGAACGCCGCGAGCTCAGCAAGTACGAGTGCGAGCTCGCGGTCCGCCGCCGCGCCTCCTTTGGCTCCTCTGCGGCGGGGAGCTCGTCCGCGGGCGCCTCGAGCTCGCGGCTCACTCCGGTCAAGAAAGAGCCGGAGGAGCTCGGGCCACTCGCCATCAAGCTCGAGGCCGACGCAGACCCGCCCTGTCGAGGCGTCATCGGCCCGAAGACTACCTCTCCTTGGGGCAGGAGGACCACCTCGAGCGCGCCATCATGGAGCGCTCGGCGAGGGAGGAGGAGGAGGCCGCCGCGCGCCGCCGCCGCGAGCTCGAGATCGAGGAGATCTTCCTCGAGCAGGGCGTCGCGGCGTCGCACGCGCATGCGTCCAAGGAGGCGGACCTGCGCGTCATGAAGGCCGAGTAGGCCAAGGCCTGGATCGACCTCGACTCCGATGAGGACTGAGCACCTCCGGCTCCTCCGCCGCGTCGTCGCCGCCGCACCCATCGATTTTGGTAGCCTAGGCTCGAGTACGCTCCACGGCCCACAGATCCCCCTATGTAGTACTATGATGTAATATGATAAACAACTATCTATGATGTACTCCCTTCGTCTTAAAATAACTGTCTCAAGCTTAGTATAACTTTGTACTAGTGCTAATACAAAGTTGACACAGTTATTTTGAGACAGAGGGAGTAGTATGATAAGAAGTGCATCCATGCACGCAGCGGCAGCTGCACGCAGGGCATCTACGGCTGGAGCGGCGTCGCGATTCGAAGCTGTCAGCGCTGCTTTTCTCGGTATAGTCGAACATTGGATGCCCATATGAGAAGTATAGATGTATTCGAACGGCCCGAACTGACAGCAGCCTGACTGACACGACCAACGTACGTCGCACAGGCGAGGACGAAATACTACCGTTGGGCGCCGAGGCCGTCGACCTACATCTCCGCCGCGCGCAACGAGCCTGTCAGATCTACCGGACAGAGCTAATAAAAGATGCAGGCAGGGGATAAACACACAGAGAGTACGGCGTCGGCGTCGTCGCTCCGGTAATCTCCATGAGCAGAACCAGGACGAACCTCCAGCATCGGAAGTGATTCCCGGCTCAGCGTCGCCCCCCGCCCAAAACAAGATAACTAGCATTTCCAGCCTACAATATGCAACTTCATTCAAAAAAGAAACGATGCCAAAGAGCCATTTGCAGAAATATGTTTAGTTTAAAATATTTGACGTGCACGCGGTAGCTAGAGAGGAGATTTGTTTCTATCGTGGGGCAAGAGGACTAATGTAAACCCAGTTTGTTACATTAATTTTTCAAGGGAATTGCTAAGTCACATCTAGATGTTTTTTAAGGATGTCGCATCTAAGTCCTTGGTCTTTGGATGTGTTTGCTGTAATTCTCGTGGAACATTTGATCTCTATTCTTTTTTATTGCCGGTGTCGCTCCTTGTATCGCACGTGTTTTTTTTTTCTGGTGGCCCGTTTTTGTTTCTTATGTTGGCCCATTATTGCTGTCGTGGAGGAATGTGCTGGCCGTTTTTTCTTTTCTTTTTTCTTTTGAACTTTGCTTCGTTGTTTTTTACATGTACGGTGTGCTTTTGAGATGTTCCTGTCAGATAGCAACTTGTTTGTGTGTGTTTATTTTTTGGTTCATGTACCTGAACAGTTTTTTTTTTCTTTTTGAATGTTAGTTTTCTTGTCTATTATTTGTGATGTGTCTGTTCATTACATCAATTTTTTTTGTGAACGGTTTTGACATGTTCTGCCTCTTTTTTTCTTCCACTGCAATTCTATGCTTTGTGTATGTAAACGGCGTTGATGCATGTTTGTCGTCGCAAGTCAGATTGTAGTATCTTGGGTTCCCCTTTTCTTTTTTTTGCTCTTCCTTTTTGTTTTTTGCTTTAAGTTTATGAACTTTTTAAAATTCATATTTTTTAATTTTAAGATTTTCTTAGTTTCTAGTTTTCTCATTTTCGGTTTCCTTTTCTAGTTTTTTCTTTTGCCTTTTCCCATCTTTATTTATTTGTTTTAAGTTGATGAATTTCTTTTAAAAAAATGTAGTAATGTCTCATCTAAGTTCCTAACCGTTCAACCTGATCGCTTTAAAATATTGTGCAAATCTTGATTGCGGGTTAGTTTATCACGCGTGTTCCATACTCCCATGTATTGTCGTACGTCCGGTGTTTCCTAGTCAGCCCATTCGTGTGTGCATATTTTGTTGGTGCGATGTCGGGAGCCCATTTTTTTTGGCTTGCATTGTATAATTGAAGATACGAGCTGGTCGCTGCCTTCTCAGTTCGATTCGCCACTGTGTCTCCCCCATTCCACTTTGTCTTGAAGTAGAGTCGACGCAAGCAGGAAGGAGGGAGCCGACTGAGGCTCAATCTTTGTCCTCGCGATGAAGAAGATGACACTGAAATATGATGCGGTAAGTGATCTCGGATCTATCTTTGTCCCTTTTTTGCCCTATTTTTCATCAAGTGATTTGCATCAAGTGACCTTTTTTTGACTTAGTTGTAACTTCACCCCAACATGCAACTATGGGCTGCCCTTTGTGTCCCAGTTGCAAGTCTAGCCCTCGATACGAAACTGAGTCGCATCCATTTTTTATCCTAACGGAATGTGCACCCTCTTGGCATGCAACTCGTGTTCCGACCCTTTTTTATCATAGTTGCAACTGCATCCCCGACATGCAACTATGGACCCGTGTATTTTGTCCTAATTGCAAGTCCATCCTTGACACACAACCTTTTTATCGGCGGGAGGGGGGCAACCATTTTTTCCCAGTTGCAACTCCACCCCCAACATGCAACCGCGTCTGCTTTTTTTAGTTGCAACTCCACCCACAATATACAACTAGGACTGACCGATTTTTGTCCCCAACTGCAAGTTAACCCCGGACATGCAATTTGGAGGTCACAATTACATGTCTACCCTCTATATGCAACTGGGACCTGACCAATTTTTGTTGCAAGTCCACTCGTGACACACAACTAAGGTCCAAACTTTTTTGTCCTAGTTGCAACTCCACCTCCGACATGCAATTGGGGCGGCCTGCCAGTTTTCTTGTCCCAGTTGCAACTCCACCTCCTACATGCAACTAGGGACCCCGTCTTTTATCCCTAGTTGCAAGTCCACTCGACACACAACTTGAGGGCCCATTTTTTATCCCCGTTACAGCTCCATCGCCGAGATGCCACTAGGAGGGTCGTCATTTTTTGGTCCCAGTTGCAAGTCCACCCTTGATATGCAACTGGGGCCGACTCAATTTTGTCTCAGTTACATGTCCACCCCTCAACACGCAATTGGGGGGCTGACCTTTTTTGTCTGTGTTGCAACTCCACTCCCGACATGCGACTAGGGGCCCATCTTTTTTGTCTGAGTTGCATGTCCATCCTCGATATGCAACCAGGCCCGACAATTTTTTGTCCCACTTACAAGTTCACCCTTGACACAAAACTGGAGAACCCAACCCTTTTTGTCCTAGCTACAACCCCGACATGGAGTTAGGGGCCCATCTTTTTGTACCAATTGCAAGTCCATCCTGTATACGCAACCGGGGCCTAGTCTTTTTCTAGTAGTTACATGTCGAGCCCTCGGCACTCAACCCGGGGTGAGGCTTTTTTTGTCCTAGTTGCAACTCCTCCCCCGACTTGCAACTTGGGGCACTGTCTTTTTTCCTAGTTAAAAGTCCATCATCAATATGCTACTAGGTCGAACCCCCTTTTTTCTAGATGCAAGTTCACCTTCTACACACAACTACCCCTTTTTTTTCCCAGTTGCAACTCCATCGCCGACATGCAACTGGGAGGATCATCTTTTGTTTTCTCCTAGTTGCACGTCCATCCTCGATACGCAACTGAAGGTCCGATGCTTTTTTGTCCCGGTTGCAGGTCCACCCTCGACATGCAACTAGGACCAACTTATTTGTATCCACTTACATTTTCACCCCTCAATACGCAATTGGGGGTTGGACCTTTTTTGTCCAAGTTGTAGCTCCACCCCCGACATGCAACTGGGGGTGCATCTTTTTCCCGGTTGCATGTACATCCTCGATACGCAACTGACCTGACCCTTTTTTACCCTCGACACGAAACTGGGGGGACCCAATCCTTTTTGTCCCCGTTGCAACTCCAACCCCGACATGCAACTAAGGGCCCACCTTTTTTGTACCAGTTGCAAGTCCATCCTTGACACGCAACCGGATGCCTAACCCATTTTCTTTTAGTTTCCTGTCCTCCCCTTGACACGCAACCGGGGGGGGGAATTTTTTTGTGTTCGAGTTGCAACTCCACCACACATGCCACCGAAGGGGCCCATATTCTATATCCTAGTTAAGAGTCCACCATCAATACACTACTAGGCCCAAAACCCCATTTTTCCTAGTTGCAAGTCCACCATCGACACGCAAATATGGGGACCTTTTTTTTGTCCCAATTGCAACTCCACCGTCGACATGCAACTGAGACGGTTGTCCTTTTTCTTGTCCCAGTTGCATGTCCATCCTCCTACGTAACTGAGACCAAACCCCATTTCCCCCTAGTTGCAAGTCCATCATCGACACGCAACTGTGGGTCCTTTTTTGTCCCAATTGCAACTACATTGCCGACATGCGACTGGGAAGGTCGTCTTTTTTTGTCCCAGTTGCACGTCCATCCTCCATACACAAACTGGGCCAGACACATTATTGTCTGAGTTACGAGTCCATCCTCAACACCCAACTGGGGGTGCCTTTTTGTCCCAGTTGCAAGTCCACCCCAGACATGCAATTGGGGGATGCCTTTTTTCTTGTCCCAGTTACAAATTCACCTTAGACACGCAACTGCGACCACCCCATTTTTCCCTAGTTTCAAGTCCAATACACCCTTGACATTCAAGTTGGGGGTCCGCCTTTTTTGTCCCAGTTGCAAGTTCAGCCTCGAGATGCAACTAGGACCCAACCAATTTTTTGTCCCTCTTGCATGCCCACCTTGACTGGGGCCTGGCTAATTTTTTGTCCCAATTACAGGTCCACCCTCGACATAGAACTGGGGGGAAGGGGCGCCATTTTTGTCCCACTTCCAACTCCATCCTCAATACGCAACTGGAGGCTCGACCCATTTTTCTCTGAGTTGGAAGTCCATCCTTGACACACAACTGGACTCGAGTCATTTTTGTCCTTGTTGTAAGTCCACCCTTGACACGGAATTGCATGCCCGCACCGAGACTTCAATTAGGCAACAAGAGGAGAGTTATCATGAAGCTCTATATCCACATTTTTTTAAAAAAAATCATGATTTTTTTGTTTTTATCTTCATTGTAAAAAGTCATGAAAATTTTCTTAAAATTACGATTTTTAAAATAAATCATGATTTTTTCAAATTCATCATTTTAATTACTTAAAAAATCATGAACTTTTTCTGAATTTGCACACTTTTTAAAGTTCAAGAACATTGTTTTGTATTCACTAACCTTTTTTGAATTCTTAAAAAATTGCAATCAATTTTTATTTCACTAGAAAAATCAAAATCAATAGAAAATCATGTTTTACCCTTTTGTAGTTGTATTCGACTGATGGACAGCAAGAAAACACAAAGTGGAAATAACAACGGACTAGGGCAAGGAATTTTTTTTTGGCGAGAATTACGGCGTGTACAGCTACATCTACATGGGGTAGTTGCTCGCTGATTAATAGATGAGTGAGAGATGTAGCGTGCTTAATTACTAGAGGAGGTAATTAGCTATGTGATGTAGCATGCTCGTTGAATATATGAAGCTAGCTGCTAGGTCTAGGATTCTAAGTGAGCGAGTGCACTTACCTTTTCTTTTCAGAATAACGAGTGCACGTATATTTGGTTTTTAGTTATCGTGCATGTACGAGTGCATGTATATTTGGTTTTTAGTTATCGTGCATGTACGAGTGCACGTATATGTGTTGAAAAGAACGAGCGTGTAACTTGGGTCGTCCTTGTTGGAAGGAGGCCATCAACGCCCGCCTGCGCCGGTCCACACTACTACGCGTGTACTGGAATCGGATCGAAGGAGGAAAAACAAACAAACAAACAAATAAGAAAACGATTTTAGTGGCTGATGTCACAACTTAGATGAGACATAATCATGTTTCATCTAGATGAGACCTAGACAGACTCATTTTTCAACTAACAAAATAACCAATGCTGGGTATGCACCACCCACGGACGACATGCATGCAGACCGGGACATGCACTGGCACCCTTGGCAGTGGCCGCTGGGTCAAAAAGGGCACGGGCAGCGTGTCAGACCAGCAGGCAGCAGCTCCTCCCTTTGCGTCATAATCACTGTGGCGAAAGACAGTACTGGGCCCTACACAGCCCAAGTACTGACCCCAGCAACTTTGTTAGACCCGTACCTCAGATGGAGCCCACCCCGTACCGACGTGGGCCCTGTATTCCGACGTATAGGCCAATGTATGACATCTTTTCGCATTTCAACTGATAAAGCTGCGCGCATCACCTCGCCAGCTCGAGCGGTGAGATAGCTGCGATCAGTTGTCGCTGCATGAAGATCGTCCGCTCTCGTAGTATGATGATCAACTATTTATGATAAATGTCGTTGTAAGTTTCTCCCACGAATGTTTTTTTTCAAATTTTATAGTTTCATATCTGCAGCTTACGAATTCGTCCCGTAAATCTAATCTGCAGCAAACTGTAAACGCATTTTCTGGATCCGATTTTTACGGGCCGGCTAGAGACGCTCTTAAATGTCAGCACGCCTTATAGGTAGTAAGGTCGATGAGCCGCGTTGGCTATCAAGGGGCGTACACAGCGGGATGTCTCTTGTTTGATCATCTCTGTTCTGTATTGTAGTTTTTGGGGATTTTTTTATTGTGTTGCGCTACTGTACACTCTCTCCCATGGATCCATAAACTGGTTTAACGTGATACGTACCTAAGTACTCCCCTGTTCACCAATATATGATATTTTTGATATTTTAATATGGATAACATATGAACTGAAATGAGTGAACAAATATATTAATACTTCTTTTTTTTAAGGAGGAACAGAGCCCCCGGCCTCTGCATCAATCGATGCATGCAGCCATATTATTTAATAAGTTCAAATACGAAGTCTTATATCCATAAAGTGCTCATGAAGTGAGCATAAAAATAAATGAGAAGGTAAAATAAAAACTGCCACAGCCGGCGAAACCAAAAGTAGGCTACGATGCATATACACCTAGCCTATTATTAGCTCGCCATCCAAATCGACTGAAGCTAGCCCGTGCGACCGTCTCCCATCGGTTGCACCCAATAGCCATAAGCTCCCTGGAGTCCGCATGAATGAGTAACGACTACGTACGGATCCAAGACGTAGCTCTGTAAAAAACCTGCAAAAAAATAATATTGTAGTTCTTGTCATTAAAAATCATATCATTTCTAGTGTTCCATATAGCCCAAAATAAAGCACTTATACCAATCCGGATAAGATTCGCTATAGTTACGTCTATTCCATTGAGCCACGTCCCAAATAGCGAATTAATGCTCGTTGGTGGATTAACGTTAAAGACTATATGAACAGTTCGCCATAATAGTTTTGCAAGTGAACAATCGAGAAAGAGTTGTCTTATTGTTTTATTTTGATCACGGTAGCAGCAAGTAGGTCTGCCTATCCATCTTCGTTTTATCAAGTTATCTTTGGTTAGTACGACTCCCTTGTATACAAACCACATGAAAAATTTAATTCGAAGTGACACTTTGATTTTCCAAATATACTAATACTTGTCTATATACATCTGATTCGGAAAAAAGATTAAAAACATCTTATACTCCCTCATTCCAAAATAATTGTCTTTAACTTTGTACTAATTTTAGTATAAAGGTGTATTAAAATTGATACACTTATTCTAGGACGGAGATAGTACATGCTTGAACATGATCGATAAGATTCACAAATATTTCTAGTTGTGCAGCCATACTGACCGTAACAGGAAAGAGTGATGCAATGAAACGACATGACAACAAGACGTGCTTGTGGCATTCGAAAGGCAATATAAATCACTACAAAATTTGGCCTGATGAATCTGCCGGGCCTGCAGCGGCCATCATCATCAGTAGTTGAGTACGGCGAATCGATCATAGGGATGAAGGCTAAAGCGCCAAGTTGCAGATCGTGGACGTGTGGGCTACGACTGGATCGGCACGACTGATGACTAATCCATGATCGTCTGTAACTAACAGAGGTCAGCAGCCTGCCATGCATGCAGTTACTGGTGAGCATGAGATGGCGGTGCAATGATCTCAAGCAGAGCAGAACACCAGCAGATGGCCACACGCGCACGGGCGCCACACCGGACGGAGAACCAACTGGATTATGCATGTGTGATGCATCTTTACAGTGTTCAACAAAGTAAGACAGTTAACAAGTTCATACTCCCTCCATTCCGTTTTATAGTGCGTATGGTTTCTAGCACTTACACTAATGCATGACGTGTCGTTGTGGTTTATACCGAAGTAACCCTGCAAGGCCTCTCTGACACCATGTGCGCGCCCAGTTGGTTGCAGCCAAGGGTTAATTCGTCTAGTACTAGCTTGAAGCTGCATGCACGCACTACATTTCGGAATGTTTGTCAAAAACTAATGCGCACTATAAAGTGGAACGGAGCTTCCAAATAATTGCATCGTCGACTCCAGGGGTGATAATGACATTGGAGAGCTTCTTCCAGAGGGTAGTGAACTGCTCAATATGCTCAAAAGTGAGGCCCTGAGAGGCATCAATGCTGCGGACCCAAGCGTTGTCTGTAAGAGCCAAGCGGACGGAGCTTCTTTTCTTCCTGGAAAGATCAAAGATCTTTGAAGCAATATCCTTGGGGCGAATACCGTCCACCCAAGGTCAATCCCAGAAAGTGGCCCGATGACCATCGCCGATGGTAACACGAGTGGAAGCCGCAAAGAGATTTCCATCATCGTCAGTGCACGGCGTGCCCATGCCAATCCAAGGTTTAGTGGGGTCAACCTACTCAAACCAAAGCCATCGCAAGCAGAGAGCGGTAGCAAACTTTTGCAGGTTGAGGACGCCCAATCCACCATATAACTTGGGCTTGCACAATGTCTCCCAATTATTTTTGCATTTCCCACCGGCGACTGTTTCACATCCTGCCCAAAGGTAAGCGCGTCTGATACTGTCAATTGCCTTGATGACCTCGACTGGCAGATCCATAGGAGTGAGGTGGTAGATTGCAATAGCAGCGAGGGCCGCCTTGACAAGAACAATGCGACCTGGCGATGCAACGTGTCTTCCAAGCCAAGGGGTGAGTTTTCCAGCCACCTTGTCTTCCAAATGTTGAAAGTGTATTCTTCGAAGTCTCTTGACCGATAGGGGCAGCCCAAGGTATCTCATAGGGAAGGTAGTTTGGATGGCAGGGAAGGACATGAGGATATCATTGAGGGCAACATCATCGCAGCGAATGGGCACCACATGGCTCTTGGTGCAGTTAGTGACTAGACCGGTGACCTCACCAACATTAGCAAGGGTGGATGCTAAGAATTGAACGTCTTATTTTATTGGCTTCACGAAGATGGCAGCATCATCCACATAGAGAGACGTGCGAAGGGTCTCGGTCCTGGCTAGAATAGGGTGCAGCTGGCCTTGAGTCGTTGCTTTAGCAAGGATGTGGTGAAGCGGGTCGATGGCAAGGACGAAGAGAAGCGGTGAGAGGGGGTCTCCCTGTCTTAGGCCCCGCCCATGCTTGATAGGATCCCCGATGACGCCATTGATCAACACTCTCGATGATGCTGAGGATAGGAGGGCCGACACCCAGCCTCGGAAGCGGCTCGAAAAGCTATGGTGTCTCAAAAGATCCATTAAAAATCCCATCGCATCGAGTCGAAAGCCTTCTTGATATCAAGCTTGAAAAGTAGCATTGGAGACTTATTCCGATGGAAGCGCCTCGTCAAGTTGCGCACGTACATGAAGTTGTTGTGGATGCTTCGTTTCTTAATAAAGGCGCTTTGGGCGTTGGAGACAAGGTTTCACATGTGCGGGGCAAGGCGGGTGGCCATCATTTTGGCAATGATCTTGGCAATGGCATGGATGAGACTTATGGGCCTAAAATGTGAGATGTCCTCCGTCCCATCTTTTTTCTGGAATGAGCGCGATGTTCGCTGAGTTGATCCAATGAAAGTTGGTCACAAGGAGGTTGGAGAAGTTATTCACAACAAGCATAATCTCCGGTTTAATAACTTCTCAACATGTCTTAAAAAATGCACCTGTGAAGCCATCCGGACCGGGAGCTTTGTCAGAGGGTAAATCCATGATCGCACACTTGACCTCTTCCTCCGTGAAATTGTCCCCAAGGTTGGTGAGATCAGCATTCGGAACGGGAATATTATTCCAATTGAAATCCTTGTCTCTAGGCACTCCCCTTCTTGTGGCCTGGTGAAATGGTCCTGGATGACAGCTTTCTTGTTGTCATGGTCAGTGACCCATCCATTGCTATGCTGGAGGCGGTGGATGAAGTTCTTTCTTTGACGGTGATTAATGCGGAGGTGAAAATATCTCGTGTTAGTGTCTCCCTCTTTGAGATTGGTAATCCTAGAACTTTGTCTTTTGCGAGCCTTCTCAAGCATGGCCAAGCTTACGACCTTTCTTTTAAGCTTCTTTCTAAGCTCTCTCTCGTCCTGGCTGAGAGATCTATTTTCTTGGGATATCCAAACATAGGATAATCTCCAACGCCATATGGAGTTGCACCCTCGCATGAGAGAAAAGGGTTTTACTCCAAGCACGCGGCCTTTGGCTAGTTTTCTTTAGCTTATGGAAGAGGAGATGATACGGTTCAACATGGGTCGTCTCTTCATTCCATGCTTGCTGGACAATGGCCATGAAGGCCGGCATATTGATCCAAAAGTTCTCAAAGCGGAAGGATTTAGTTCTACAAGGCCCTTTTTCATTGTCAAGAAGCAACGGGCAATGATCAGAGAGGGATGAAGCAAAAGCATGGAGAATGTGATGCCCAAATTCAACGTCCATTCCTCATTGCAGAAGAAAGAATCAAGTTTACTCAAAGTTGGGTCGCTTTGCTCATTGCTCCAAGTGACCTTTCTGTTTTGCAGATGGATCTCCTTAAGTTTGCAAGCATTGAGGGTGTTGCGAAAGCGAACAATGCGGCTACGGTTAGAATTTGAACGGTTTTTATCTCTAGCACGATAAATTTGATTGAAGTCCCCAAGAACCAGCCACATACACCCAGCGCTAGGCTTCTCGCTAATGAGCTCCTGAAAGAAAACATCCTTGAGGTTGTTTCTGGTTGGACCATAGACTGTAGTTAACTTGAACACAACATCCGAATTAGCAAGCTGAACATCGACATACAAGGTGAATAGGCCAAAATGAATGTTCGCAAGCTTAACAACATCATCATCCCAGAAGATTAGGATCCCTCCGCGAGTACCAGAAGCAGGGCGATGGGCGAAGTTCCCATAACGCAGACCACCTAGTGAAGACACGACAAATTGATCAATATCAGCCATCTTCGATTCTCGGATGCAAATAATGTGGCAGGGCATTGCAGCAATTGTTTCTCTAATGGTTGCACGACGACTGGGGCAATTCAGTCCTCGAACATTCCAATTTAGGATGCTTAGGTTGTGATTACTCATTGAAAACCGTCCATACATCAACAAAGTTACAACTTTCAGGGGCACAAACCAGCATCGGGGACCTTGCCCGAATCAAGATTAACAACAATACCTCAGGCCGGCTGCAAGCAGGCGAACCCAGCAGGTGGTAGATAGTTAATTCTAACATGGATAACCAAAATACAACAACATGAACAGACAGGAACACAAGCATCACTATGTTGCCGTTGTCGCTGCAGCGTCTTCATTTTCTTGCGTTTGCAGCTCTGGACCATCCTATCCACCATGTTGAACCAATGCATCCTCAACCGTAGTTAGCAAGTCACAGTCTAGCTGGAAGAGTGCACGCAGGGCCGCAATGGTGATGTCTGGCAACCTCCCATGGAATAGTGACATGAATTTGTTGATGGCCGCTTCAGTGAGTTGCTCTCCTTCGGCAACAATGCCAAGCCGTTAACATAGAAGCCTCTCAGCGAGCTGTGCAATTGGCACATCACGCATTTTCTCACACAAACGTGGGCTGCGTAGTCCAAGGTTGAAGTCGGTGATACCCGCCAGCATTTTGCGACGAGCAGTAGGCCGAAGTGGCGGGGTTGAGCTTGGTGTAGGCAGGAGGGACGGCTGGAGCGGCACGAACAAGGGCGAGCGAGCCGTGGCACTGTTGTGATCACCAACCGGCAGGACGCGCACTGGTGTCGTCACGTCGAGCTGGACAGGGGTCAGGGGAGGCGATGACCAACTCAAAGTCGATGGTGGCAGAGGGCGGCACCTGGAACCCAGAGTAAGACGCATTTTTCCTCGCAATAGGCATCCTATGTGGGGAGGAGATGGGCGTCCACGGCAAAAAGATCGGGGTAGAAGTCGGGCCGTTCGACGAAGTACTGGGCGTGACAATGATATCTCCAGTTGAAGAAGCAATAGGGGTTGCAGGCTCGTCCCATTCTTCCTGGAAATGCCAACATGACGAGGGCAGAGGAGCTGGTCGAGACGAGATCTTCAAGCAAGCAGGGTGATAGTCCTTGGCACCAAAGCAAGGCACGGCCTGGCAAGGCCACCCAGGAGGTGGTGACGTTGGGTGGATCTCGATGATGTCTTCAGAGGTGGTGCGAGGGGATGCCGGGGGTGAGCGGCCCTCTCTACGGTCCTCCTGGCGTCGATCGTCGCACGCCTCAGCGTGCCGGCCCACGTGACCGGATGCAGGGGAAACAACACCGCATGAAAGCCCTTGAACCTGAGTAGAAACAACCTTCCTTGCATCATGAAAAGCAGGCACACCGCCACGGCTGCCTTGGTCATCACGGTGCGCATCCTCGTGCCCCTGCATGACGCGACTCTCCAAGGTACACGAACGGTTGCCGAAGATTTGGACCTTCGAAGAGGAGGAGCGTCGGTCACCTTCCTGACCTCGCTGGTCCTCCTTGACCTGCTTTGGTTCTTAATAGAAGTACCGGCTCGAAAAATGCATCTTCTTTTGACGTCTCGTCCCCTGGTTTGTCCATGCCTGTATAAGGAATCCTATATAAGAGTGATCCACACTCTTCCTATTTATCTCAACATGCAGCTATCACTATTGAAAAATTGGCGTCTGTCGAGTGTTGTGGTTTTTTTCGAGCTCCATACCATAGGTTCTAGGCAAACCGACACTTTGACAATGACCACACCCGGCAAACATGGGCACTCGATAGAGGCTTTAGTTTGCCGAGCACTAGCAGCAAAATGCTCAGCGAACCCAAAGCACTCGGGCCGGGCTATCGTATTGGGCCGCTTGCCACGGTAGGGAGCTGATGGTGCGAATGCTTGATCGTTTTTCTTCTCTGTACGCAGCGGGTGGCCGTGGGATGAAATTTGAAACGTCGGTTATCTGTGTCAGTGCTTCAATACTGTAAGAGCACATTTCTCCATNTGTGGTTTTGGTAATTGATGACACACCTATGGACTAATGGTTGCCTTGA
>CBMN010038648.1:0-13922 GCA_000582825.1 Hordeum pubiflorum
TATAGCATGGATAATAAATGATTGTCACGAACAAGGAAATATAATAATAACCAATCTATTATTGCCTCTAGGACATATTTCCAACAGTGAGCAGGTCCAGCAGGTGGAGGCCCAAGTCGAAGATGCAGCTGGAGTGAGCAGGTCCAGCAAGCCGAAGCAAGCTGGAGGCCCAAGTCGTGGGCGTTGAGTAGTTAGCGGTGAAGGCAGGCTGGCGGGCCAAGCCAGGCATGTGTGACACCCAATCTGTGAGTTGTTCACTTTCACGCAGGTCATTGATCATTGTGTGATGGCGTCGAATGAATAATCTGGAAGTTGGGAACACAAACTAGAGTAAGGTGGAACTTAATTTTGCTCGAGCGTTGCGTGTTGTCAAGAAAAGAAGGAACTACAAGTTGCTGGTGGAATTTTTGGAGTAGCAGCGATACTCATCTGATCAACTCAAGTCGAATGTACATTAAAGTTTGACGCATGGACGAATCCAAGGTGGTGGAGAATATTTGCGAAGATGGAGTTTATTAGAGTTGTGTCGAATATAGTGTACAAGGTAGGTTACAGTTGGACTTGTAATTGTATTGTGTTTAGAGAGGGTATGGAGTTGTGTCCTAATAAGACACTTGTATTCTTGGCCTCTTACTTATACAATGAGGGGGTAGACACACGATGTAACATATGCCAACATAACAACACATGCATGCACAGGAAGCCGGCGGCGTGTGTCGGTGCCCAGGCGGCCAGGCTGCGGTATTGTGACGGTGTCACGAGGAGGAGCGCCCGTAGTCAGGCCCCAGGGATGTAGCCATATCGGTGAACCTCGTTAACCAAATCTCGGTGTCGTGCCTCGTGTGATTGCTTGGTCCTCGGATGATCGACGGTGGCCTGGGATTAATTCTAACAATTTCAATGAAAGATCGTGTTTGGCAGAGGGTACAGATGGAATGAGAATGAATCCTATATACCTAAGAAGTTCACCCCCACTATCTTATTTATGTTAACATGCAAGCTGTCCACATCAGCAACCACTCCCATGCTGCCATGTCACGTATGATCTCAAATAAATTTAACCCTTTGTTCTCCTGTACGTCCATGTCATCCTCTTTTGCTCTACTATCGTGCGCTTTAAATTTGTTGATGCATGCCCTTCCACTCAGTCTGTTACCGATGGGTTGCACGTCGTCTCTTCAATTCTCTTTGTCTCATGCAACTCCACCCACACAAGCAGATCAAAAGTCATTGTTGATTGTTATTTCACTCTTCATCTTCCGTGAATCAATATGTCTACACTGAATTTGCCTTCAAGTCTTGAAATCAAAGCAGTTTCCTTTACATCCCCGCCTCGATGTACTTATATACTGCTATGATGACGTCGGCTTGACTACAAACCCGGCGTCTCCCCAGCAACGTCCGTAGATCGAGATGTCGCTGCGTCTCCCCAGCAGCGTCCGTAGATCGAGATATTGGACGGCGGAGGCGGTTCCCTCTCTTCACAGAAAACTTAGTGCGTGCCCTTTCTTCCTCCCCTTTCGAGACTTGCAGCGGCTACGGAGCGTGGGCCGCGGGCACACATCAGCAGCAGATGGAGCGCGGCAGCCCCGGATCCAGGTGAGTCGCCAACTATAAATCGTGGTCGCCGGGGGATTGAGCCATGCCTATCCATTCCGTCCACCCGTCGATCGATCCTCCGGAATCGATTCATATTGTTTTTCCCGAAGATCGTCGTCAATGGAGTCCTGGGCCGTTAGTCCCGGCGACTGCGAGACGATGCTGCTGTACGTGTACACACTGCTGGCCCCGTCCGACGACGTGGAGGAGCGCCGAAGCAGGGACGGGGTTAGGTGGCGCGCGTGCATCTCCGTGCTGGCCGCGTTGGCTGTGGTGGTGCTGGTGGTGGCCAGTGCGCTGGCTGGTGGGTGGAGAGAGTGGTGGCCGGTGATGTGGTGGCGGACATTCTGCCGCTGGCGGAGACGGCGCGGAGCCGGGGCAGGGACGCCGGCGTGTCGGAGAAGACCTCTGGGGCGGCAGACGACGAGATGGGATTCCTTGGCGCGGGCGGGTTCCCCTGGAGCCACGCCATTCTCATGCTCCTGCTACAGTGGCAGCGCAATGGGTTCCATTTCCAGCCCAAGAACTGGATGAAACGGTACGTGCATCGGTGCATGATCCATCCACTCCTCCGGCCAGCCATTAATCCCTTTCTTTTGATTGCAGGGGCACTGTACTGACTTTTCTCCTTTGGATACAGGTACACGAAAGTGAGGCCACGACCAGGAGCTAGGAGGCGCTGTACTGATTTACAGATTTTCTATCTGTTAATTTCGTCTCTCTCTCCATAAATTTCTATCGCTCCTCTCTATTGTTAACTTTCTCCCCGTTAATTCTCTATACAGAATCAACATATTGTTAATCCCATACTCTCAACGAGTGGCGACAGGTTCAGTGGGCATGTGTGACTGTATCCTACAACTTCCTCTAATCTATGTAATTGAGCTATTTTTGGCACTCTCAAAACGATTGTTAAGAACCAGTTGCATAATAAGAATCTGTGTGTTTCGAGTAATTCATAACAGTAAGTTTATCTACAAAGGGTGGTAGCCTAACCATATCATAGCAAAGAGGTAAATCTCAACAAGTTAACCATCTTTTATCCTTTCAACCAAATACAAAATTGGCTACCTAGAACCACTTCTTATCCTCTCAACCAAACTGAAAACTTTACCTCTAATTACACAAATATTTATAAACCAGTTCCGTAGCAACGCGCGGGGTATCATCTAGTTGATAAAACATTCCTGTAAAATGAATTACTAACTAGACTAAACAGTGAGGAGTTGGCCTAAGGATGATCCTGGCAGCTTCTTTGTCAGTACAAGGAATCATCATGCTAGTGTGTTCTTCTGGCCGTAGTAACTGATAAGAGTAATTTCTGACATGTATACTGAAGTCTGGACCAGTAGCTAGTTAGTTATAGAGTATCAAATGATGAAATGAATAACACCAAAAATCTGTAACTGACAATGTGGTATAAGTGGGCATCAGATATCAAATTTTGATGCCAAATGCTAAACAGACCAAAATTCTATCTACGAAACTCTATGAACTGATAACTGTCAGACTTCAGAGCAAATGAGCAATTGGAAATCTGAAACATCCCATCAGTGATCAGTGATAACCGAAAGCAGCATGGACCTGAAGCGCATAACATAGTTGGCATTCCAGCAAAACAAACATAGTTGAGCAGAATACACAAAACAGTATCGATCAGCACAAAAGGGTTAATGTTCTTGTCGTCAATTACAAATTGCGGTATGAGCAACAAGTTATGATAGTACCAAATGCTAGGCAGATCGAAAACTTCTGTATGAAAGTTTGGACATCCCATCAATGATAAGTGAAAGCAGCGCTGACATTAACACGGAATTAAAAATAGTTGTAGTCCACTAAAAATGCATAATGGGACAGAATATTTCGCAGAGCAGTTCGGATCGGCACAAAAGGCTCGATGATCATGGCACCTAGTTGTATCCGCAATCTTTTCCCTGCTCTGAAGTTAATCCTCGTCACCACCAATGTCTAATTCTTCCAGCAGAGAATCGCTCCCAAACCCTGGCCTAACATTATGAGGCCAAGAACTAGATCTAACCACAATAGTACGAGCTAGACATAAGAATGCAAGTTTTCAGGACTCAGCCGCAGAAATCATCAACTCAGTAGTCGCCTGTGAGCAGCTTCCGGCCGACCTCGAAGGAGACGAAAGCGTCGATGCAGGCGTACTTGATCTGATCGTAGGAGAGGCAGTAGGCGTCCCACGGGCCCATCCTCACCCTCTGCGGCTTCTGAAGGTTGGCTCCCATGACGGTGCGCGCCACGGCCTGCAGTCCGGCCTGGCGGAGCTCCGGCATGTGCATCCCCTCCGCCGCGAGGCCGCGCAGGTCGACCGCGTTGGCCACCTCGAGGGCGTGGTCGTCGCTGAGGCGCTCGACGTCCTCCTGCACTCCGACGCCAACAAAGCGGAGGTTGGGGTCGGCGAGGAAGCCCGACAGAGCCCGGGGGACGAAGTCGGCGTGGAGGAGCTGGAAGATGAGGCAGCGGCGGGCGACGCAGAGCTGCAGGAGCGCGACGGGGTTCTGGGAGGGGCTGTAGCTGGGGCGCCACTCGACGTCGATCCCGACGACGAGGTCGCCGAGGACGGAGCGGATCTCCTGGAGCCAGACCTCCACGGCCGCGCCGGAGTTGGTCACGGTGGTGACGATCACGTCCGCCCCGAAGGCCACGTCGGTGACGAACGTGTCGGTGGCCATCGGATGATGGATCGCTCCTCGGTTCTGGACTGGGCGACTGGCTGGCGCTCCTTCCGGCCGCAGACGACAAGGGTCAAGAGGGGGTCAGGGCAAGGGAGAAGAAAGAAATCGAACGGCGATGGCGGGTTGGCGGCGGGCGGGCGAGGGCATGGACCAGCCCGACATATGGGGAAATATCAGGTGCACCCGGAGCACCTGAGCATCGGTGCTCCCGTGCGTCGTCGGCCGTCGATCTGAGATCCAACGGTAAACATCGATGTTTTGGGCGTGCGCGGAATTATGGTATTCTTCGGGGGTGTTTTTGCAAAACATCGATGTTCATCGTTGGATCTCGAGATCGACGGCCGAGGACGCGCGGGAGCACCGATGCTCAGGTGCTCCCGTAGCACTAGATATTCACCCCCCGACATATATCTCAAAGAGAATTTTCAGAATAAACCCTCTTACTTGTTTGAAATTCCAAAAGAAAAGAGCAACTATCCGAGCGAGCGATCACTGTGTTTTCGGAGCAAACGGATTGCCAATTTGCCGTACCCCCGGACCCGGAGGCAGGGCAAAGCTAGCTATTTTACAAAGCATGGCTTTTGAGTTTTGAGGGAACGAGAGGGGTTTTGTGAATAATAGCGCTCGCAGGCTTTGTGCTTGTGCTTTTTTTTTCTTACCTATACGCCCGTGCTTTTTGGTTATTATAGTACTGTAGTCCTGTAGCTGGTCTACTGGCGAGAACAGGGCAGGACGCGTAGGAATCAAGCTGTCAGACGATATGTTTGACCCATCTGCTTCCCCGCTGCAGTGTCGGTCCCACCAGTCACCTGTACAATTTAAAACCGAACCGAAAAGCATACCGAAATAAACCGAACCGAAGCAATTTTATGGTTTTTATGGTTTTATGGTTTCGGTATGGTATGAACTTTTCATACCGTTTTGAATTTTGGTTTTTATGGTATATACCGAAAAACCGAATGGTTAACCGAATAAACCGACGTCAAAAATATATTTATATATCTTGGGATGAATTATTATACACGTAGTCATTTTTGTGTACAAAAGCCAATTTTCCTATTAAGTGCATCCATTTTTCTTGTAATGGAGTCATATTTCTCTTTAAAAGAATGCTACACACGTTCATAACCATCGAATCCATGTATGCATACACACTTGCATATAATTATATACTCTTTGTATAAAAAGATATATATTTTGAGTCATAAATTTGTAAATTATTATATGTCATTTTTAAATTCGCGTCAACTTTGATTTTATGGTATATACCGAAACCATACCGAAATAATTTGGTATATACTGAAACCGAACCATATCTAAATTCCATACCATATTTACCGAAGTATTAATACCGTACAAACCAAAAAACTGTATAAACCAAACCATGTAAACCGAATAAACCGAACGCACAGAGTGCCACCAGGGTTTATCGGTGCACCCAACGATACTACCTATTTGGGCAAGGCGAGTATTAGAGCATCTCCAACACATGCGTTAAATAAGGGGCGCACTAGAGAAAACGGCCATATAGCGCGCGCTGGTGAAAGTAACGCTCCAACAGCCGCGTTATAATGCCGCACGTGGTGAAAAGGCATGAGCGTGCTGGGAAAAACAGCATCGCACGCGGTTTATTTGGTGCGCCGCTCCAGCGCGCTGGACAAGCGAAGCTTGCGCGTGAAAGACCAACCGCCACCTGACTGCTCCGGTCGCGCTAACCTTTGCCCTGCCCCGCGCCTCCACCGGCAAAATTTCTGCAATGGACGGCCACGCCGACATCCCCCCAACCCCTCCATACACCCCATCCGTCGCCGCCACGACGGCAAACCCTTGCGCGGGGTTGACCTCCGGTTTCACCGCCGGCGGAGCACCGGCTCCAAGCACCGGTCTCGCGCGCGGCCTTTTCATGGCGCCCCGAACGAACTCGCAGGGTGGCTTCGCGCCACCGCCCGTCGCGAAGCCACGGAGCTCCGTCTCCAAGCAACCGATGGCGGCGGCGGCGTTGGCGACGGCGACCCAAAAGAAAAAGAAAGTGGCAGCAAAGAAGAAAGTGGTGGCGAAGAAGAAACCAGCAACGCCTCCGGCCCCGCCTCAGTCGCCAGAAGCGCCTGAGAGCTCGCAATTTGGTGCGCCAACGGGAGGTACCATGGGAGGGATGGGAGCTACCATGGGAGGCTTCACAGGCATGGGAGCTATCATGGGAGGCTTGGGAGCTACCATGGGCAGCATGTGAGGCATGATATACATGGGAGCACCTACGGGGGGCATGGGTGGCTTGGGAGCTACCATAGCAGGCATGAGTTTTGGGTCTCTCGTGGGAGGCATGGGAGCACCTCGCATGATGCCTCACATGCCTTCGCATGATGCCTTTGGAGATAGTGCGAACAACGTCCGAGGTTTCAATGGCAATGAGGTGCTTGAAGATGATGAAGAGGAGGAAAAAGAGGAGGAGGACGAGAAGGAAGAAGAGGAGGAAGAAGAGAAGCAAGAAGATGGAGCATGATTGTTGATGTTTCATTCATTTATGTGAACTTATTTGTCATGAACTTGCTTGTGGCTAGATAATTTTAAACTATGCCATGAATTTAAACTAAGCTATGTTGCTCAACTCATGATTTTGCATATTTTTAATGTTCAAGATCATGTTATTTCATATTGTCAAATTGGTATGTGTTATTTCATATGTGCGAAGCGGTAGCTCGGCGCGCACGCTGTATTTTACCGCGCCCGGTGAAACGCTACAATGGCGCGCTAAATTTTGCAGCGCGTGATAAATCCACCACACGTCTGCGCGCGCTAAAATGCTATTCCGGCGCTGCCAAGAAAAATAGCGCACCGGGCTACCACGCATGTGTTGGAGATGCTCTTAGGCGCCGGCGGCTCAATAGTTCAAGGGGTCACAGTCTGTTCATTCGATTCTTTTCTTTATCTTTACCTAATATTAAAGTAAGAATTGTTTCTCCGCCTTTTTTCGTTTACAGTGGGACCCAGAGAAATTCGTCCGTCAGGCATTTTCTCATTCGTACGGTCGTACCGATTCGTTTTCTTCAAAAAAGAAAATATTTATGACGCACAGACCCACGATGGGCCGGCCCATTAGCGGATGTTGTACCAACAGCTCCCGCGCCAGTGAAAAATGTCCAAGGAAAAAGGAATCCCTCTGGTTACTAAGGTTCCACGAAATAGAGCGTTCACAATGCTCCAGCGTTTTACTTCGGAGTGGACCCCGTTTGTCAAGGAAAGGTTGTCATGTGGCTTCATTGTATAGTCCCACGCAACTAATGTATCCGTTAAAGAAAAATTCTCACGCAACCAACATCTCTTGATTGGTCAAACTCCCTTGGCCCTAGTTCTCGTGGAGTCGTGGTCTCTCCGCTTTTCTCCCTGCCGCTGCCGCCCCTCTTCCCGTTTGGTTGTGCTGATGCCCTCCCCTTCCCCTGCCCCTCCTTACGCCGTGCCGCCCGGCCTCCTCGGAGGCGCACCAATGCAGCAGTACGACCCCTCCGGCTGCTTATCTGTCCCCGCCACCTTAGTCCTTTTTTTCCTTGGGCAGTAGACGAAGCGACGGGACTACGCTTACATTCCCTTCCTGTATTTCTCCATCATTTTCCCAGCGCAAGCTTGGTCGCATCTTCTTAATGTGCAAGATAGCCCATGTATCCATGGCATCTTGGGGCGTGTTTGGTTGCTCGCATTTGGGCCAACCAGGCCCCCGTGAGACGAAAACGCGTTGTTTGGTTGCCTCGGTTGCACCCACGTTTCAGCCCGCACAAAACTTAAAGCAGTTCCGGGCCTGGCCCGCGAGCTACTACCGAATTGATAGTTTCTCCGCAGCCAGGCGAAGCGCGGCCATGCGTGGCTCTTGGCTACACGCCTCGGAGAGAGCGGAAGACGAACGAGGCATCTCATAACTCCCTCTCTCTCTCTATTGTCATCGCCCACTCCTTCATTCACACCACTCTCTCTCATTTCCCTTACCGCCCGTTGCCCTCCTCTCCTTTCCTTCGATGAGTCGCCCGCCGCCACGCGTTCGCTGACCCCATTAGCGACGGCCAGAACCGCATCCACTAGCGGTGGGTTGCCGGCTTAGCGAACTCTAGGGCGGACCTGATGCGGGCTCTACGGGCTCTGTCGCCGTATCCTGACCTCGTGGTCATGGGTTCGGTGATGCTGCCGGAGGGGGCGGCGACCGCGCCGCTGGTCAGAAAACCTGTTGGTGGGTGGGTCCCCCCTATCAGAGGGTTTTCCATGGACGTCGGCCCCTTCTCCTCGACCGCGCGTGCGGCCACGAGCATCGAGCCAATGGCGACGACCCTCGGCATTGGAGGCTCCTCCTCCTCTTCACCGGCCATATCCTTCCCGACGTGGTTTTCTCCCCAGCCGTCGTACGCTCCAGCCGCTCCGGTAAGAATGAAATCCCCTCTCTGCTCGTAGATGTGTAGATTAGGGTTTTCATCATTAGCATGCATTGGATTCGATTCGACTCGATTCAATTTGATCCAATCGAATCGAAACGAATCGATTGGATTCAATCCCTTCTTGCGCGGTACTGTTCATAATTAGGATAGTAGTGTTCGTGCTTGTTATGTGTTTGATGTGCATGCTTATTAGTGTTCATAGGCAGGATAGTTGTGTTCATAGGCATACTAGATTGATGTGTGTTCCATGTTCAAGCGTAGTGCGTACTGCTTAGTGGTTAGATAGTTGTTGTGTTTCATGTTCATGCTTAGTGCTCATGCGCAACAATGTGTTCATCATGCTAGTTAGGTGTTGTGTTTGATGTTCGTGCTCCATGGTTCATCATGCTAGTTAGGTGATGTGTTTGATGTTCGTGCTTAGGGTTCATGATGCAAGTTAGGTGTTGTGTTTGATGTTCATGCTTAGGGTTCATGTGCTAGTTAGCTATATTGGTGTTATCTCTGATGTTCATGCTTTGTGTTCATGTGCATGCTAGCTAGATTGGTGCATGATTTCGCTACGTGCATGATATTCATGGTAAGTAGGACCAATGTGTTTGCTACTTTAGATAGTACTAGTACATCATGCCAATGCCCATGTTACTAATCGATGTCTTCTTACCTGACAAGGTGATGAAGACGGAGTGGGACAGGGCCAGAGGAGGAGCCCCTGTTGTCGCCGGCGCCAAGGCCGTCGTGGACTTCATCCCCACGAAATGCTGGCTCAAGAGGGAGAACCTGCCTGGCAGGGTCGCCTTCATGAGGAAGCCGCATTCAAGGGGATGAGCTCCTCGGACCGGCCACGAGGAGGGGGCCCGAGAGCCTCTTCGCTACTACGTGCAAATCGGGGAAGAGGAGGACCTCGCCATGTGCTCATCATTCATCATCCCAAGTTCGTGGAGGTGATGAAGGAGTGGCTAGCGGTGAAGCTCCCGCGCGTGGTGAGGCTCTCGGCCAACAAGTGGTGCGAGTTNNNNGTTCAGGTCCAGAACTTCGAGGGCTGGATGGTCCTTGGCAGAGGCTCGGGAGTACTTCTGCCGCCGCCACAGGATCGTCCCCGGCGACCTCGTCATGCTGCGCATCTCTGGCCTAGGGCTCAAGGTGCAAATCTACAACCACGACAACTCCATCGGGTGCAGGGTGCGCAGCAGCAGGCACAGCTGCATCGATGACGTTGCTTTCGCCCTCTGAACTTGTTGTTATGATGAACATGTAGTTAGTTTGCAGTGGTGATGTGAGACATTGCTGGGAACATGTTAATATTTTGTCAGGGTTCAGCACCCTGTGTTGAAGCAAGGGGCATGGGATGCCCCTGCTGTCTTCAAACTTACCAAACAGCCGGCCCTAAAGTGGCCTTTGATGCAATGCAGGCAACCAAACAACATGCAGATGTTGGTTTGTTGCCTGTTTTTGCTCAACCCGGCTGGCTCGAGATCGGATAGAAATGTAGGTACTATTCACTATAGTCAACCATACGCGCCCTTGATTTCATAGCCCATGTCAGGTCGCCTCGACCATGGGCTCACGATCCCAACTACATGTCTTGCCAACCATCTGGACCAAGAGGTAATTGATGCAATTTTACCGATCTGATTAAGGTGCTATTTTTTTGTGATTTAGTCGTGTGGAGCTCCTCCATGATGGTCTTGAGCTCTGAACTGAACTTGGTTGGAGCTGAGAAGATCCGTTTGTGCTTAGAATTAATTTGTATTGCAATTGTTTGTGTTGTATCACTGTATGTTTGCTTAGCAGGAGAGTCCGACGAGTTTAGTTCAGGATTTGTGCCTTTTGTTCGTCAGGTATACATGATAATTTATGTTGTTTAGTTGAAATCTGAGAATAGGGAGTGGCCAGAGGGAAGGCCGCGCCTGAAGAAAATAATTGATTTTTAAGTTTGAGTATGGATAATATAGAGGTGTACTCGAGTTGATTGATGCCTCCGATCGACATACAACGCTGCCTGCGTTGGGCATGTAGTTCTACCTACGACATGAATTTGACCGCTACGAAGAATCTCTACTAGAGCATCAATGGTTGAAGGAAGAGTCAAAACCACAAAAGGCAGTGATATGGACTAACGTTTCCAAGTTTGTTTTTAAAATCGACACAACAAAGTGATGAGTGTATCCTTTCTTCCCAGAGCTTCAGGAACTAATACCAGAAAAATGAATAGAGGTGGATTGGGAAAAGAAAGACACATCTACTGATTTTTGGTACTGTTTTTTCTTCCATATTTCATTTGTTTGCTAGCACCCTTTGCGCCATTCTTCCTCTTAACTGGAGATGTAGGAGATTCACCATATATAACATGAACACATTATATTTGCCATACAAGTTAAGTGAGGACCGTACGAGAAAATAAGAGGTACTTCACACATGTTAAAATGAACCACATAGAGGTTTCTAGGTGCATGACAGGGTTCATTTAGTTGAGAATCTTGGGATCATGATGGCGTATTGACAAAGTTATGTATAAACATACAATTTGGCCATGCTCCTATAAGGATTTGTAACACTTTTCTGAAATTGATTCCAGATGAGATAGTAGTTGTGTTATATATTTAGTTTACAATCATGAATATCTTTGCATTTCATGAATATCTTTTTGCTAAACTGTGGAAGAGTGCATATCATGACACAGTTGGAAGAATATGCCCCATGTTCTTGCATACGTGAGCCATCTATTTCCAATATTTGGTAGATTTCTTACATGTTGGCATCCTTAGTTGGAAAAGATTAAGCATGCTTCTTTAGTGAAATCATGTTTTCAATTCATGTGCCCTTCCATTATCAGTTGACGGGCGGTACTTTACCAATTAAATCCATAGCTCAGGTTTGAAGTTCAAAAGTACCTGATTCACCAGATTTAAAGTTCATCCAAAATATTTTTATTCTGCATTGTCCAAGGTTATGCATATGATACTCTTGCTTCACATATTACCTTAACCAACCAATTTGTGGAAATCAAAACATATGCAGATAAAAACAATGGGAAGATGATTTGGTGTGGTGTGTTGTCTTGTTTTTGTGATATGGGTGTTTGCTTGGCTAAATGTGCACTTTATACTTTTGTAAAGAAAGGTAGTACATGTGCCAGAATTATTAATGAATCTAATATGTTGTGAACCCGATGGAGAAAGAAAAATGAAGGTTATCATCCAGTGAGTTATTCAATTGGATACTGAGTCGTTCAATGGATAGAGCTAAACTTCATGGACAGGCGGAGCGTGGGAAAACAGACGAATTTCTCTAGTAATGTGCCACAAGGACCCGAACATGTGCGCTCAGGCTGGACTAAACATGAGCTTGTGTTTCTTTGCAGCGCGACGTATTAAATTAAACTAGCAACCGTGTGAGAAACCGAGAGCAAAAGAAAACATTTTTTTGGAAAAGGTTAATATATTCTAGAACAGAAATATTTTGCAAATTTGTGAACAAAAAATTTAAATCCGAACACTGTAAAAAGAACATTTTTTTTGTTTTTTTGAAACATGAACATTTTTTAAATACGAACAATTTTTGAAAACTAGGTACTATATCCTAATGTTTTTTGAATTTGCAAATATTTTTTAAAAACACAAACATTTTTTGAATTTTGAATTTGAAAAGGCAAAGATTTTTTCAAAACATATACTATTTTTGAAAACTAGGAGGTATTGTAGCTAACATTTTTGTAATCTATACCTACTAATAAAACTAGGAGAATTTTTTAAACACACCCACAAATGCATTGTTTTAGTTCAATTTATTAAATTAGGGTGTAGAAGGAATTTTTTTCTCCGTCGCGTCCTCACGTACGACCAAGCTAGCTCGGTCCAGTGACACCCGTCACAATGCATAATGCATGAGGAGTCCAACTAAGATTTCATGGTCTATCTAACACAAACTACTCAATTTATATGATAATACAGACATATATATATGTCTGTACTGCATAATGCAGTGCTTTTCCTATTATATTTGCCTTATGATAAAAAAAATCTCTGTTCAATGCTCTTGATCTCGTCGGACACGAAAGAAGCTCAAGGACCTGGCCAACCTTGGTTAGTGACAGCTGGTACTGTGACCACCGGAGACGAGGAATGCAAAGAGAACGAGCAGAAACATGGGTCTTATGTCATATTGAAATGGAGGACGTGGAACTGAGGATGAGGTATTAGTCATGTTTATGATGTTAGGGGCATGAGGGTGAGGTCTTTAGTCATGCTCGATGGGTAAAGACGTGTGAGGGTTGTTTTCTCCCGTTGTAATGAACGAGCATGTTTGCTAGTTTATTCTTAACCGTCAGATTTGTTCTCTCGTTCGTCCTCAATCTCTCACCCCGGAAAGTGCGCAGTCGCCGCCTGCACCACGCCTCCTCTGTCGGGCTGCTCCTTCGCTAGATGCGGCAGACACGTTCGTTGGTGTCGGTGGCCCCGGCAGGACCAACGTTGATGTTAGCTTGCCGTCCCTCGTCTCACGGTCGTCGGGATTGCATCACAGCCGCCGATGTGTGCCAGCTTCTACTGTTGACCGGTTTCAGCACACACTCGTCATGGTTGTAGAAAAAACTCTCGTGTCACTGGCTCCGGCTCACCGCCACCGTTGACTAGCACTACCATGATCCAGCAAAAAAAGTTGGTAGCAAAAACAAAAAATGGTCAATTGAAGCAAAACATTTAGTCGGTTCCAGCTAATAAAACACCGATTGTAGCAAAAAAAACATTGATCCAGCAAAAAATCTTGAGTAGCAAAATCTCTAATGACCAGTTGTAGCAAAAAATTGCTAGTTCCAGCTAAAACTAACAATGGTTGCAACAAGAAAGTCACGTCAGCAAACTCCAAAAAAGGATTGTAGCAAAAAAACTAGTAGGTTCCATCAAAACATAATGTTGGTTCCAGCAAAAAAAATACATCGATGGCGAGGAGCGCATCCAGTTTCAACACCAGTGGATACTGGTTCCGGCACGCCGCCTGGCCGGTTGCAGCGAATGTCGATGCTGGTTCTAGCAAAGTGTCGGCCCGGTCATAGCCAAACGTCGATGCGGGTTGCAGCAAAAAAATGGTGCTCGCGGGTGGTAGCAAATCGTCAGGCCAATTCCAGCAAATGTTGAATACGGTCCCAACATTTGTGGTCACCCGCCGTTCTAGCATCACGCCAGATCGGAAAAGGGAGAGCTCAGGGGGGGGG
>CBMN010038650.1:53-14456 GCA_000582825.1 Hordeum pubiflorum
ATCAATTACCAAAACCACACATGAATAAATGTGCTCTTACACATAGCTAGTATTTTTTGCACTAGTGACTATCTTGGGTGTCGGTTTCAAGAAGATAATTACATTATGTGTAAATGTTGATTCTATAGGAACTCTTCGGTGGGGCCACATTTATATGAGCAGTTCACTACTAGCCCACTTTGGACCACATTCTATAGGAACTTTGGCCCACATTTATATGAGAAGGCAACATATCTAGTTGTGCCAACTGTTGTAGAAGACTCACGAGAAAGGGGTGGTAAGGACAAATTTCTAGGCAAGTGAATCAACAATATTTGAAATCTCGTTTTTCGTTAGGCCATATCGAGTCTTCCACCAATGGAGGAATCACGGGGAGTTGAGCATCATCTTGAAATGTTGTAAATCCTACGAAAGTGCTCTAGACTTAAGAGATCAACAACGAAGGAAGCATCGGTTCCAACTAAGATGCCAAAAGCTTGGAAAAGATCTTAGAGAAACCATGCACCAAACTACAGGATGGTAATCCTTGATATTTGTTGGATCTTATTTTTAGCAAGGAGAATCATCATCAAAGAGTTAAAACGATCACTCTTTCTTGTTCAAATTGATGCTAACCAAATATTTGATATTTTAACATTTCACCAGATGCGAGCATCTCAGCGTGAGCAATTTTATTATGTTCACCGTACTCGCACCTAACATGTATGTCAACTCCCTTTCCAGGCGTGTGCACATATGTCTAGGGGCGAACCTTTGGGGGTGACGGATGGCCCACCGCATACTCTAAGATTTCTCCACATTCCATATTTCATAGATTTTTATTTAGAAAAATCCTAGCTTGGGCCACATTTATATGAGCAGTTCACTACTAGCCCACTTTGGCCCACAATTCTGAATTCAACAGTGTGGTGTGAGCCATAGTTTTAAAGTCAGGACCAAGCCGCAAAAAAACAGAAACTGAGTGGAAAATATATGTAGAACTCTTGGGATTCAAATGTGGGTCTTCTGAGTACAGGCCAAGGCGACCAAATCCGGCCTAGTAACCAACTCATCTAGGCCTAGTTGCCAAATGAATGATAAAAATCCTCCTAACCTTCATTCGGTAAAAATAAAGTCATACTAAACCGATGTCGAAACGGATTAACCAGCGGTTTGCCCGGTGGAAACCTGAACACCTGGACTCGTCGGTTCGATCTTAATTCCTATTTTTAATAGTATATATGGTGTGAGATGCTTATTGCTTAAGCTGCCACGTGTTCGTGTCAACTGCTTTTTCATCACCATGCTCCAATACTTTGTTATATGTTATAATAAAAATATGGAGATAGGAAAACAACAGAAACTACAAAATAACAACCATACAAATTAATAGTATCGATTTAGTCTCATCATTGCAATAAATCAACTGAAGTTGTCACTACAGACATAATCTCTCATATAGATTGAATGTTCGATCTGTCATCTACGATAGCTATACTTATACCTACGGTTATGATGCCCTTACGGTATGTTCCTATACTTCATAGGTCGATGCTTACATCATAATCTACTCGAGATATTCATAAGAACACACTAGGGGCATCCGCGGCTTAGCAAAGGCTTCATGTGGGGGATTTTCAGGGATCTAGACTATTATTTCTCAGAAAGTCTTGCATACCTTCTTTGAGATTGGTTCATGCACTTCAGGAGTCAAAAAGAAACATCATGGAAGAGTTGATATGGTCACTCTTTTTAGGTCAAACTGATGGTAACCAAATGTTTGATATTTTAACCTTGTACCAGATGCGGGCATCTTAGTGTGAGCATTTTGATCATGCTCACCACGCTCGATCCTGGAATGTACGCCACCTTTCTCTCCAGGTGTGTGCACATATTTCTAGGGGCAAGCCTTAGGGGTAGAGATGGCAATGGGTACCCATTACCCACGTACCCTACGGGTAAAAACCCTATTAGGATAAAGGGTACGAGACAAAAAGTTATCCATGGGTATATAAGTAGGGAAATCTGAAACCCATCGGGTAGAGTGGGTACATGTATTAGATCGTATAACCCATACCCACATACCCATGTACCCACATAAAATCTACGTGAACTCAAAATTATCTCTACACGTTGTTATGAGTTTGTAAACTCAAAATGTATGACTATGCAATGCTGATTTGATGTGTTATTGTTTACGAGAAAGTGAGGATGTTTATTAAATGTTGTATTGTTTATGATCTGTTGTTGTCTATAAGTTTGTGTTGTCTTTATAACTTGTTTTTGTTTATAAATTATGATTATATGTTATTTTTTATGACTATAAGTTGTTCAAAATTGATGCTTTGCAAACATGGGTAATTTTACCCACGGGTACCCGCCTATCCTGTCGGGTGATGGGTATGGGAAAAAATGGTACCCATTGGCGGGTATGGGTACGGATGATGGGTAAGCTCAGAGGGGACGAGTAAGGGTATGGGGTGGCTCCACCCGTACCCAAACCGTGTGGGTGACATCCCTACTTAAGGGGTGACAAGTGGCCCACTGGCCCAATGCACACCTTGTGATTTCTCAACATTCTATAATTCATACTTTTTTTAAAAATAAATAGCTCGGGCCACATTCACATGAGAAGTTTACTACTGGCCCACTTTGGCCAAAATTTGAATTAAACAGTCTGGTGTGAGCCATGGTTTTAAAGTGAGGGCAACACTATAGCTCGCTTTCTGCGAGTCTTACCACCGTCTCACCATAAGGAAGGCCCTAGTGGGCCAGCCCAGTAGCATGTTTGTTCGTTTATTCATTAATTTTGTTTGGTTATTTTTTTATTTACTTTTGTTTATATTATGAAAGTACATAACTAGTAAACATTATATAAATTTTGAAAAGTGTTCATCACGTATTTTATAAATGTTCATGCAGTGTAATTGTTTTCACACAACTTAAAAAATGTTTGTATCATTCAAAAAAATGTTCACATGTTCAAAAGCAATGATCGTGACATTTTAAAAACTTCATACCTTTCAACAAATATTTTCGTTAATTTTTTTATTTTTTATAAAATTTAAAATAAATGATACATAATTTAAACAAATGTTTCATACCATTCAAAAAACAATTGTGACATTCAAACAAAAATGTTCACGCATTTCACAAATATGGTCATGACATTTTTGAAAACAAATATTAATAAAATGTAAAATAATGTTCACATCATTTAAAAATGGTTTTGTACCATTAAAAAAATCAACATGCATTTGAAAACGTGTAACATTTGTTCGGAAAAAAACTAAAACATGTATTTAAAAATATCTATACAATGTAAAAATATGTATTGTATCACTAAAAACGTTCAATTTGCATTTGAATTTTTTTGACATGTATTTGAAAAAATAATCAAAGCATGCATTTTAAAATGTTCATCATATATTTGGAAAATATTTAGCTTATATCAAGAAAATGTTTCATATGTATACGAATAATGTACAACGTGTATTGAAGACATGATAAAAAAGAAGAAGAGAAAACCGAATAAAGCAGGTAAAGAAACACAGGAAAAACAAAATGAAAATGCATGAAAGGTTCACAAACCGGTCCATACTGGTGTGTAGAACCCTCCCAAAATTCGTTTAATTGGCCGGCTCAGTAAGATGTGAGGCGAGGCCAGGCCAGATATCACAATAAGCGAGATATGGCTCTGGCGTTAAAATCAGGAACAAACCGCAAAAAACAAGAACTGGGTGAAAAATATTTTTACAGCTCCTTAGATTCGAATGTGGGTCCACTGGGTACCTGGCGAGGCGACCAAATCAGGCCCAATAACCAAGTCAGCTAGGCCTAGTTGTCTAACAAATGATAGAAATCCTCCTATCTAACCTTCATTTGTTACTCAAAATTGTCTAAAAAAATGTTTCTCAAAAATAATAATCTAACCTTCATTCTGTATAAATAAAGTTATACTAAACCGGTGTTGAACTGGATGAACCGGCGGTCCGTGAAAACTTAAACCATAAGACTCGCCTGTTAGGTTACCGTTCCTGTTTTTAATGCTATATATAGTGCGAGCTGCTTCTTGCATTACCTGCCACATGTCGTGTCAACTACTACAAGTATCTTGATTCAAACCACCACGTTCCGTTACCATTTTTTTTTCAGGAAAACTTTTAATATATTCATTTTCAATCATGACAGAACAACAAATACCAAAAGTAATAAAAAATACATGCAAATCCACAGGCCGCCTAGCGATGACTGCAAACACTAAAGTGAGCCGAAGGCACGTCTCTGTCATCGCCCCTTCCTCGTCAGAGCCGGGCAAAATTTGTTCTGTTACTAAATTAGTCAAGTTCAAAGAATTTCTTTTTCGAAAAGAGAGGTGTTTCGTAACCATGCTCCAATACTTTGTTGTTTGTTATAACAAAAGAAAAATATTCAGAGACAGGAAAAAAGCACAAACAACAAAACAGCAGCCATACAAATTAATAGTACTATTTGGTCTGAGCATTGCAATCAATCAACTGAAGCTGTCACTACGGACACAATCTCTCGTATCAAATGTTCGATTGATCCGTCATCTCCGATAGCTATACTTATGCCTACGCTTATGACGCGCTTACGGTACATTCCTGTAACTTCATGGGTCGATACTTACATCATAATCTACTCGCGATGTTCATAAGAACATACGGCTTACCAAAGGCTTCATGCCTGTGGGGATTTTCAAGGACCTAAACTACACGTTTCTCAGAAACTCTTGCACCCCTTCCTTGAGATTCATGCACTTCATCAGGAGTCCAAAGGAAACATCTGGTTGCTGCTACAATCATCATCGGGGCCAAAACGCATCGAGTACTCCAGTGAATTGCGTTGGCACAATCCGATAGATCGTCCAAAGGAGACGCCATGACGGCTACTAGGTGAATAACTGGACATACACTCTCTGTCAGAGGCGTTTACTGTCGGCGTCATTACGTACCTGCCTACGTGCGTGCAGGAGATCTATCGGCCGTCAGTGCATTTTCTTCCGGTCGACGGCGATGTTTTTATAGCACCTAGCTAGCCATCGCCCACCAGTGCAATTAACTGGTGCTTGCAGTTGCACACACTGTCAACATCCATGCGTAACAATGTAAACCTGGGTTTTGCCCCACATGTTAACAAGTGCCTGTTAGTTTACCTCAACAATTAGCAAGAAAGATATCAAGGGGTGGGGCCGTGCTGAGATGAGATACAGATTGCAGGGGTCCTTCAACGTACTTTCCTCTGCAGGTGCTACAAATTATTTTAGCATATACAGTATGAACTCGCAAGATACTTAACACTCGCAAATCACCTAATATTACCTCCGTCCTAAATTAGTTCATTCAGATTTGTCTAGACTAGATACGAATGTATCTCGAGTCTAAACACGTTTTATCTCCATACAGTATTAGAGCTCCTTGTCAAAAGCTAGGCAGCTGGTTATGTGAAGAAACCGACATGTCGATGGACTGAAGTACCGTCGAGTACGTGCGAACGTAACTACAGATATAGGAGGCTAATTTCAGGAGCACAACTTTAGCCATCAGCTGCAAATCGATGCACACAATGTAGGGATAGAGAGTCTCTCGTGTGATTTGTCTTCTGAGAGTCAGTTAGTTGTGGATGGTGGCATAGTCCTAGATTCTTAGGGCTGCAATCTCGTTGCTGCCGACGAATTTTTCTCGAAAAATTATTGGTCTCGAGAAAAATCCGTACGAGATCTCAATTGTCTATTTTATTTGACAGAAAATTCACCACGTGAATGCATTTCAGTTGATTCCCTGGTGGTGTAGAAAAGTTTCCGTACAAAGTTGCTATCTCTTGAGCGAGTGTTTCACTCACCGTTCACGGTACCTGCTTTTTTTAAAAAAAAAATACAGTATAGATACAGACGTTTATATCTAAGTGCATAAACTCATCCCTATAAACACACACGCACACCTTTATCCCTATGAACACCTTCGAAAGACTGAGCCGACACATCATCTTAAAATTAACATAGTCAGAATACGAGCATCAATGTCAATTCTGAGACTTGAACTCTGATGAGCAAAGGATATCACTATCTTTCTAACCATCCAACCACAGGTTAATTCATCACCTACGTCTTTCTTAATGGGTAAGGTTAAGCGCGCATACATTACTAATTGTGAACGCAGCCGCCACTAATTTTCTAACTACAATGTTAGAGTCGATTCTGTTAGCCTACCTTTTTGAGATGGAGACAGAAAAGAGATATGATGATAAGGAAGAGGATAAAAGTATTTTTTCGAGATTAAGCTAAGTAAGTTGATCCTGAGTGCCGACGGCTATAAAATATCACTACTATACTTGATTCATTCATATAGGTTTTTTTTGGAGGGGTTTTCATTCATATAGTTGGAAATATTGTACCCCAATGATGCAAAATGTGATAGTTCAAGAAAGGAGGGGCACAAAGGCCTCACGGCCCTTAATTTCTTAAAAAAACACATTTTAAAACAGCAAAATAATAAAAAGTTTACAAATACATATACACCCAAGACATGTACCTGTAATTTTTCATTAAAGAAGGTATATCTTCAGGTTACGCGAAAATGACAAATGTATGGGTCCATAATAGATGTACTTTTGGGGAGTAGTGTAGTTGTATTTAGTGAGATGCGGTACCATCTAAAAAAGACTACTCCCTCTGTCTGGTCATGTAAGTCGTGCATGGTTTTTTAGATCTTCCATTTGAATAATGAAATGTACGTAATATGTCACCAAAAATAAATGTTTAGAAACTTCATTTGACAACGAATCTAATGATATATTTTTGGTAGCATATAACAGATATTGGAGTGTGGGGGCGAGGGGAATTCTTAAAAATAAATGTTTAATAAAATTGGACCGTTTGCTAAGAAATGAATAAATTCTTCAAAATATCAACCCAAATTGAGACCCTATCCGAAAAATGATAAAATTACTACGATTTGAAAGTTCAAGTGTTTATTGGAGTGTGGGGGCGAGGGGATGCGACAATATTTAAGGTACAACAAAACATGACAAGGGGATTGGAATTGTTGTACCTCAAGATGTGAAGTTTAGAATCTTGATCCAATGAAAACTAAATTAATTTTCGCGAACCAACTTCTGATTGGATGGTTAGAGGGACTGTGGTATCCCTAGCCCATCAGGGTTCAAGTCCTGATGCTCGCATTTATTCCTGGATTTATTTCAGGATTTCGATGATACACATTCAGTGAGAGGAGATGTTCCCGTCGACGACGATGTGCCTAACTTGAAATTTGAGCGGTTGCCTTTCTAAAGTTTCAGTATAACTTTGAAAAAGTTAAAAGACCAACGTCAAGTTTTTAAGATTTCCAGCGAACGCCCAGAATTACCATGCGAAAACAGATAAAACTGTCATGCTATTGTAAGCAATTTGCCATGCTCTAAAGCGAAAATTTCCATCTGAAACAAAAAAAATTAGAAAAATTGTCACGCTGCACAGAGTAATTGCCATACTTTCGATCGGGATTTGACGGTCCTAAGGGCGTTCATTGGGATTGATTAAAAAAACTGACGTTCCATGGTTAGCGACATCAAATTGATGATCTGTAATCTTGTTGACAGAAATAAAGCTACGGATAGACACCAAAACTGTTCCAAATTAAACCATCTGGTCGATTTCAAATTCCAGAGTTCCACTATCTGTATCTGCAACTGTGCAAATCTCCAGCTACAGTTCGAGAACGGACAGTTCAATATCTAAACGCGCTGCTCGATCACTTCCCGGAGCGCATGTCTGGACGCAGCCACGTCCCTCCCGGCGACGAACGGGTGCGCGACGAGCTCGGCGACAGAGGCCCGTTTCCGGTGGTCCTTCTGCAGGCAGGCGGCCACGAAGCTCCGGAGCTCCGGCGATGCCGCGCCCTCGGGAATCGCCGGCAGCTCGCCGAAGCAGATGGCGCACATGAGCGCCGCCCAGGTCGGCTTCTGCCCGGCGGGGAGCAGCGGGTAGCGCCCGATGAGGAGCTCCAGGACGGTCACGCCCAGCCCCCACACGTCGGCGGCGTAGGGGTCGACGCGGTCCTCCTCGCCGTCGTGCAACCGCTCCGTGTCGAATCGCTCGGGGCTCATGTAGGCGGCGGTGCCCTCGTAGGCCGCGCGGTACTTGCCGGCGCGTGAGACGACCTCGGCGATGCCGAAGTCGCCGATTTTGACCTGCCCGGCCCTGTTGACCAAGAGGTTCGCTGGCTTGATGTCGCGGTGGACGACGCGGCGGGCGCGGAGGTACGCCAGACCGGAGAGCGCCTGTGCGGCCACCTCTGCCAGCGCCCCCTCAGGGAAGCCTCCCTGGCCGCCGCGGACGAGCGAGTCCAGCGAACCGCCGTCCATCAGCTCGAGGAGTAAGGCTGAGTCGCCGGACGCCGTGGGGAGCACCGAGTGACACCGGACGATGTGCGGCGAGTCGACGCGGCGGACGACGTCCACCTCCTCGTCGGCGCCGGGATGGCCGCGGTGAATGATCTTGAGCGCGTACAGAGCCGACGTGCGGCGGTGCGAGACATTGTGGACGGTGCCGCCGTTCCCGCGCCCAAGAACGGAGAGCCTGTCGAAGTCGCCCAGGCGAAACTCGCCGTCCGGCCGAGCCGACGACGTGGACGGCGTCGCCGCGGTGACCGGCGCCGGGGCCGGGCACCGGAAGGCCCACGTGGGGGCGTCGAGCGTGAGGTGCAGCTGCGGCAGCCGTCTTTCTCTGGCCGCCGCCATTAAGTTGATCTTCCTCTCAAGATCGAATTTGCAAGCTGATTGATCAAGATCAACTGACGATTTTGGATCAAGCCTCCGAATTTAGGTTCTCTTTCTCGAGGGAATGAAGGATCGGGAATTTGGCGTTCCATTCAGGTTTGCTTTATACTGAGCTGTGGCGGCTGAGATTGTGACGAGTAACGGCCGTCCTTTTTAAATATTTCCTTGGAAAGCAATGTGAAGATGGTAATTCTTAATTAGCTTAGCCGACTACCTTATGCAAGACGTGGATATACATGGAATTAGTGTCTATCTATACTATTTAGGAGTTTGGTGGATATACTCAGGCAGGCTGGAGACCTGCATGTTGAAACTGACAGGATCTCAAGAACCCGGAGAATGATAATTTCAGAACAACAACACATGAGGATCTTTGGGATTTTTTTTTTAGTATTTTAGGTATTTTTTATGATACATAGAGTTTAGTATGGGATAAAGAAAGGACTCCACTATAAATCTGACGCCAGATTTTTTACCATGACAAACTGAACAGGACAACTACATACGTTTTTTAAGGATGACAAGTTTAGTTGGCAAGCATGACAAATTCGTCTCAGGTCTTTTTTTTGTGAGAAAATTGCCATTCTTGCAAACTGAAATTGTCATTGTTGCACCAATATAAGTTATCATGAAAAATGTCAGATTTGCCATGCCTAAAAATCCGATATCGGTTTTTTGAATGTTTTCGTAAAAAATAAAGTAGTCTGAGCTCCTGCTCAGGATATTTGAGATTTCTTGTGTATACAAGTTTTTCAATATTTCCATGTTGAGATTGGTTACTGGCTCCAGTTTGATAGATTCTTTTTGGGAACTTGAGGGAATGTGTTCATATCTATTGATTGCCTTTTGGTTTACACGACCACCAACGAGTGCCTGTTGAAAAGCTTTTGTAACTAATCGTGTACGGGATTTTGGCCTATTAATACGAATTTTCTTTTTTCTTTTCGTTTGGACAACAAGTAGTTTAGAGTTAACATGGCTTTATATCCCCCGTTATCGTCAAAGTAGTTCAACCATGTAAAGCAAATGCGGTAATAAATATTGAAGGCAGGAACGGTGAAGAAAGATATTGATCTATATCAAGAAATCAAATTTGATCCATTGGATGCAACTTGGACGTCCGGGATCAGAAGATGCTCCTTGGCGGTTGTGGTCTGAAATTGCAGAGTGTACATTTGACTGACGAATGATACCTTAGAAAACTAAAGAATGACGTGTAGTTCTGTCATGCACGCGAGCACTGCACCCGGGTTCTACGGATGCCCCCTTATTTGTTCGGCGAGGGGCTAACACATTCGTGATCTGCTCCTAACTCATGAGCACAAAACAAGTGATGACATGGTAATTCTTTTTACCTAGGTTCAGGCCACCCGAAGGTGTAAAACCCTACGTCCTGCTGCTTGGGTTGATTATATGATGGAGATGATTAGAATGGCGAGCTAGGGTCCTTCTCTCCGTGGAGTTCGAGGAGGAAGAAGAGGTGTTGCTCCTTGGCGGAGTAGCTCTTGTCCTTGCTCTATGGAGTGTGTGAGCGTGAAGAGTCTGAACCCTTTTACCGGTGGCTGTGGACCTCCTTTTATAGTTTCAAGGGGTTACCACAATAGCCAAGCCACATCTGTTACAACAAAGCATTAAATGCCTTGATATGTGTCGGTCTACCCCTTCCCGGGTAGGTAAAATGCTTGTCTTGTCAAAATATGTATGCCTATGCATTCCTTTTACCGTGACATGGCGTGGAGGAGGTGTCATGCTCCTGGTAAAAGGGGTGCTAATTCACCCTAGTCTTCACCTAACTGCCTCACAATAGTGCTCTCCACACGACAGCTCACCCCACACTGTTAGAGGCTTATAGCAGGCCTGTGGACTAGCCTCCCTGCTATAGGTTGTGGCAGGGGTTGATGTTACGCCTGTCGACCACCCACTACAGCGTTGGCGAATGGTTGCCAGGGTAGGAGTTGTTGAAGCCGTTGGCGGGACGTCAACGGTGATGAAGCGGTTGGCGGGAGGAAGCTGCACATAGGTTGCCGGCAAGAGGTCCTGACAATAGGACATTGGTTGTTCACATGGATATAGTATCCTTTTATTGTAATCTTGGCCTTGACATTGTCAATGGTGTTAGAGGACTCCTCTTCTAGGGTGGTGATCTTACCGATAAGGCAAAGCGAAGGATGGACTCCTTCTAGATGTTGTAGCCAACAAGAGTGTTTCCTGCCTGAAGTTGCATGCCAAGAAAGATGGAGCACGACTGTTGTAGGGAGGAAGCTTTTCTAGTATTAGATCTTGATAAAGATCTGCATGCCACCTTGGAGGCAGCCAGGTATTGCATTACCATGTGTCCATAGGGTGCCAAGCACAACCAGGGTGGCCCATGCTTGAAGGGTCTGTGAGACCCTGACTCCCATGGGACCGATAAGTTCTGAAGAGAGGTTCATAGTAGGGGATTGTTGCTTGCTAGGGCATGACAAAATATTCCTAGATGTAATCCACACTGTAAAATATACAATGCGCTCCGACGTGCTAATGTTTGCTATTATTAGAAATTACTACTCTCTACATGTTTTTTCGTCCGGCCTTTATATGACATGGAATAATCCAGTGCCCTCTTGCATTTTGCTTCCGGGTATGAATGGTTTGATCTCCGGTGTCATAAAAAAATCATGTGCATTGCCGTTTTTTATCCTATATATCTGAAACACTTCAACATATTGAAGATAAATATCCTCCTTTGTACATAATCATGTTGTGCAAATATTTCAATACAACAATAATTCAAATATAAATATTACAATCCGAACATAAATTTTTGCAATAAAGTAGTTCAAATTTGATTTCAACTTATTAAGACATTTTTTAATCATTCCCCCAAATCGCCCATAAATGCTCAATCATATCTTTCTGAAACTGCTCATGACTGGCTCGATGGCGAATCTATTGATGCATCTGGATAAATTGCTCGAATGTCATCGAATTCCGCTTTGGAAGTTTTATAGGATCACCCATTTGCTGAAATTTCAGACCATGGTGAACTCCGTCACTCTCATCCTCCACAATCATGTTATGCATGATCACATAAGCTGTCATCGCCTCCCACAACGTCTCCGAATACCATATATTTTCATGTCCCGAAACAACTGCAAAACGGGTTTGGAGCACTTCGCATGCCCTCTGGACACCCCTCCTAGCTCCTTCTTGTCTTTGGGCAAAGACAAATCTTTTCTCACCCCTTGGCTCATAGATGGTCTTTACGGGGTCGCCCATATAGGATAGATACCATCACAAAGATAATAACCCAAGTTGTACTCATGATCATTGATGGTACAATTGCATGAATGAGCTTGTCCCGCACAAAGCCTTGTAAACAATAGAGACCGTCGCAACACGTTGATGTTATTGTGAGACCCGAGTATCCCAAAGAAAGAGTGTCAAATCCAGAGGCCTTTTCATGCAACTGATATAAGAATTATGGTGGGCTTCTTGCAATGGCCCTGATATTTCCCTTGTAGAGCACATGGAAAATTCTTCAATTGCGAGTGCATGCAATCGAGTGATCCGAACATAATACTTGGCCACCCTCTTACTTCCGATAGTGAGTCGTGCGGTGTCTTCGGCAGTTGATTTTGTCAAGTGCTCCGCTCCAAGCACATTGACCACTGCAATAGCAAACCTGGCCATGGCTTCGAGACATGTGGTTTCGGAGATCTATAGGTACTCGTTCCACGAATCTGCGGTCATGCCATAGGCAAACCTCCTCAATGCAGTTGTGCACCTCTGGTAACCAGAGAATCAAATGTTACCAATGGCATCATTCTTCAAGATGAAGTAGTCATCATAAGCCAAGACACCATTGTAGAGGCAAATGAACATAGTTCACCTCATTCTGAATTGACAGCGGAAAGTGGACTCGAATAGCACATCGGGGACAAAGTAGCCATCCATTAGCCCACGTGCCCTTTTCTGATTTAGCACTCGGTTCCCCTTGATAGATCCCTTGAAAATGAGAACATGCTCGTCCGCACGTTGGGAATCTTCGAGAACCTCATGCATTATCGTCGTTTCATCCTCATATTAGTCCTCGTCTAATGAGGAAAAGTCCATGAACTCGGTGTAGAAGTACTCCACGACCGAATCCATCGGGTTTGCTTCAAAGTAAACAACAAAAATGTCAATAAATTTGGCTATGGAATTTGATCGAACACTTGTTGGGCGTAGTGTCTGCCATGGACGACAATGTGCAAGGGCGGATGGTACCTAGGGGACAGCCGGACCAGGGGTGGTAGGGAGGCATAGGCAAGTAGGTTGGTGCCCAGGTGGTGCGGCGTAGGTCCAGTAAGGTCTAGTAGGTAGAGTGGGTAGTACATCGGAGGCGAGGGTCTTAGACTACCCGGATACATAGCAAGGGCGGAGGAACGAAGTGAGAAAAGCTGGGCTTCGGTAGGGTTTTATGTGTAGGGGTAGCGGTTGTCCGGACGTCCCAAACCTTTTTCGGGTTTGATTCCAGTTTACGAGAATTCTGACGCGCGGACCGGTCCACGGATGTTTACTTATTAAAGGGCACAAAATGTCGGGACAACACGATCAAACGCTTAAGGGTGGTTTGATGCACAACGTTGGAGATGCTCTTAGGTATTTCTTCAAGAAACAACTTGGATAAAACGGTTATCCGCTCCATCAAGATAAATAATATCTTGGGTGTGCGACCCACTACAGATTAATTAACCAACAAAAATCTGATTCGATATCAACCTAACACAGTGGGGTTTGGGAGGACCGCCGTCGCTAGTGAACACGGGCGTTCTAAATCTGAGGTGACGTGGACATTTTAGTTCTATGTTTGGTAAACAGAGCTTAGCAGAAAAATATATAGACTTACGTGGGAGATACTTTTTTTCTTTGCATGGAAATCCAGGAGATATTTGCTAGAAGAAGATACCTACATAGACTGCTTGAGCGAGAGAGGAAATAAATAAGAAAAAACAGATAAGACTGAGACAGAGAGGCCCGTTTTGGTGGACTGTTGAGTCAGCAGATCCTATCCACTTCAGCACAATCCACACATTTAATTTTTTAACGACCGTTGCTCACTTAATTTAGCAAACGCTGCACACCATGTTGGCTCCGATATTTAGTTGGGTTCGAGTCAGGTCATGGTTTGGTTTTCATCTTGTTTGGTTTAATAATCATGTATGATTGTCGCACGTTTTACCATTTGAAATTACAAAGTTTACTAGTGCACCTTTTTGTATTACGGTGCTGTTAGTGCATTGCATCTTACATTATATCGTATGTGTTCAATATGGACCTAGATACAGCTCCTCTAATGGATTTAGTATCTTAATGTTTTTTTTTGGCGATGATTATACCGTGTTGTTTTGTATCTAGAAGATCTATGATTTAGGGTCCCGATATTCACCACACGTGTGGCACAATAGAGACCCGGCCACACGACTCGTCCGGTCGTGCCCAGGAGGCAGCCCACACGACCCTGTGTGGGCGTACATTAAAATTGCCAACACGTCCGGACGCAGCTATGAGGGCCCGCACGCCGACCCAACAATAACTACTCACCCCCAGCCCGCACGTGTGGCACGATGCAATTCCGCCCTAACATTTTTTATGGCAACTTTAGTT
>CBMN010038676.1:0-10643 GCA_000582825.1 Hordeum pubiflorum
AAAAAATTCATAGTAGCAGAAATATTTCTATACTAGAATGAGTACCCTTCCTAAATACTAAAATCAAAAGAATAAAACACAGAGATGCAAAAACATTTTTGTACTATAATGAACACCCTTCCTAAGAACTAAAAACAAAATAATAAATTGGTGTATATTTTTAAATTATTGCATTACTGAAATACTTATTTTTCCTTCCAATTGCACATGCAAGGTTCACAAATTACACACAAGGATCATAAATAATTCCAAGCACGAGGAGGAGCAACTGATGAATTGTATAAGGTGAACTAAATAAGAAGAGATAATTCTATAGCAACAACAAAGGACTACATAGTTGTTTCCTTCCTTCGCACAATTACTAATTTCTTGAAAAAATGTTTAACAAGCATGGTCAAACAATAAGGTAACATAGCACATAGAGTGCAGACCATCATACATATTTTAGATACTATCAAACAGGCAAAGCATACACTCGTTTTAAGTACTAAGTATCCTTTTATCTTTTATGCATGTGCCGAAAATTGCAGAGGAGGTAAGCATCAACAGTAGAACTTTCAAAGTAAGAAATTCGAAATATCCTTGCATGTATTCATTTGGAAAAATCAAGTTGGGGGATTTTCTCCGAAAATTGCACAAGCAGGAATCATAACTTGCTCAACTTACTAAAGAACAACTCTCACAAGAGGTAGCATACAATCTTTACATTAACAAATTTCATTTTGTAGTTATCAGATAGTTCGAACTACGACACAATGTTTGACAATAGATGAGGATAATCCAAATGCAGAAGTCAAGACTACACTATTACTGTGTGATTCCGACATACCAGAAGAGAGTGAAAATCTCATCAAAGGCGACAACAATGTGAAACAATAACAAGGAATTGATATAAACAAAATGCAAGAGAAACTATCCCAGGAAGATATCGACATGTTCCTGAAAAATAAGATAGGCAACCAAAATTGCGCACTAATAAATAAAGAATTGCGGTACATGAGTAGCAGCAACCACTACAGAACATATAGTAAAATCCTAGTATTAGTAAAAAAGATAAGAAAGTTATGTTGTGGTCATTTTAAAAGTTGCAACACAACATTGACATCAACTTCGACTCTCATAAAAGAAACAAAACTTATGAAACCTAAGATAGCTAACATCCTTTGAAATAGCATACTAAATCAAATGATACGACTAAAATTGCACAACATTGATATAAATCAAATGGCATGACTAAAATTAAACAACATTGATATAAGTCTTGTAGCATAACAAACACAACAAGTTCAATTCATGTTGCAGCAAGGTATATGAGGAGATCAAGCACCAATACCCTATTTAAAAATAAGTAATGTATCATTTTGAAGCAAGAAAAAAAATTACACAACAAATATATTAAAATTTTATGATAACAAGGAGAGCAAATATAACTTCATTTTGAAGCAAGATATATCAGCTATTCAACTAGGAATAGTACTATAAAGAACAAGTTGAACTGATTGGCAAAAATCCAACCATTCTAAAAATGCAACCACAAATTACAACACAATAATTATAAACTTCCAACAAAACATTAACAACAACATCAACTATAAAACCTACAGATCTTGTATAGGTACTTTGGTAACAAAAATACAAAAAGGTACATGACATTGTCTACAATTGCATAATAATTATTCAAAACTTGCACAATATCATTGAAAGCAACTACAAGTTCATCTAACAGCATGTACACACATGCCTTCATAGGTAACAATATAACACCTAAGAACTCACTATCACAATAGCAATCTCACAACATTAGACCAAAAACAACATTTATTATAGATAACTGAACGAAAAGAGAAGCGGATTTGAGATTTAAACAGAGCATAGAACAATCTGATAAATAAATAAAAGCTACAGACTTAAACAACAACAAAGTCACAACAAATCAACTAAACTACAGAAGATCTAATCCATCAACTAAGCTAGCACATATCTAATCTAATCCATCAACAATGAACCCTAACCATGCATCTCATACACAAAGAAAATCATAGATACCAACATCACCATGCACGACCACGGCTGCAACACCGGGTTGCAGCAACAACTCTACTGCGACCACCCCTTGAAGCACCAGCGATGCTCCATGAAGCACTGAGAATGCTTCGGCGGGCCGGCAATGCTTCAACACAACACAGATGATAGTTTGTTGCAGCACCAGTGATGCTCTGATGGCCCTGACGATGCTCCATTGCAGCATCGATGATGCTTCGACGGCCCCGGGGATGGTCCGGCGGCCCCGACGACGCTCCGGCGGCCCCGACGATTCTCACTGGCGAGGTTTCGCAGGCCCCATGATGCTCCATTGCACAACCTGTGAGGTTCTGGCGAACGACGTTGCTCCATCGCAGCACTGGTGATGCTCCGGTGGCTCGAGAATACTCCATCACAACACCAGCAATGCTTCATTGTAGCACCGACGGCCGCCAACGAGTGATGTGCTGCAATGCCGGTGTCCCTATCCGCAGGCCATGCCAACGGCTAAAGGAGCAAACACACATTGCCAGGGGTTCGTAGTAGAGGCCTGCCCCACGGCCCACCCTTCGCACCACCCAGAGTGAACGGCTTGACCTCACAACACCGCTTGCAGTGAGCCGCAGCGCAACAGGTGCCTGTAGCGTGCGACCTCACACCCCTGCTCCTAGCAAGCGTCACCAACGTCCCTGCAGCAGTTGCGTCCAGGAGATCTGACAACAAGTGCACCTGGGAGGGCTCGTAGCAGCTCGTGGCCGGTGTGGAGCACGGAGAGCACCTAGCGTCTCACATGAGGGACACCGAAGGCTGTTGGGATGGAAAGGGAGAAGAGGGAGATGCTCTCATGGGATTTGTAGCAAAGAGGGGGAGTGGCTGAGCTCATCGGAGGACGGGTCTGAGAGAGATGCGAGGGTCGGTCGCGCCGGAGAAGAATAATTGCAGAAGGGACGAGAGTTGGAGAGGATAAGGTACGAAGCCCTAGGTCCACAGGACACGTGTGTGGCATACGACGCAACTTATGTAAAGTGAGAGATCAGTCGCAAACCAACCTGTGGTTTGATGGTTAGAGGGACAGTGGTATCCCCAGCCCATCAGGGTTATAGTACTGTTGCTTGCATTATTCCTGGATTTATTTCAGGATTTCCGACGATACGCTTTAAATGAGAGGAGACGTTCTCGTCGACGACGAGGTGCTTATGGCGACTTCGTAAATCTCAAGAAGATATGCCGGATCAGTCTCTCGGAGGTGCTCATAGGAGTATGGTGTGCGTGTGTGCGTTCATAGGGATGAGTGTATGTATGTGTGTATATGAACGCTTGCGTATGTACCGTGTTAAAAAAACAATCGGTTGGAAAGAAGACTTTCCTCGATTCAAAGGGAACCATGCAATCCACATGCAAAGCAAAAAATAATGTTCCAAATATAACTGCTAGGTCCACCCATGAAGTGTACCCGCTCATGTCCCCCAATAAATATCATGTCACCACCCCATGGGTCGAGTTTTAACTGCAAAAAAGTCAAAAAAATCTATAAAAAAAGTCCTCAAGTGTGAAATAGAGAATTTAGTGTATACGTAGCTCATTGTCCGTTGCCCGATCAAAGGGCCTTCACTCCGCCGGTCGATTTTTGACCGGCAACGATGATGATCAATGACCCACTTCATAATTTTTTTATATTGTCCGGTCTTCTACTTGTGATTGTACGGTTTTTCTGTTTCATTTTTTGTGTTCAATTAGTGTTTTCTTCCCTTTTCTCATTTTCAGTTGCATATTCGCCAAAAGTAAACTAAAAACATTTGTTTACATTTGTCGTTATATTTCAAAACAAGTGTTTGTGCATTTTTTAAAATCTTCATTTTGTATTTTGAAAAAAATTCATTGTGTAATTGCAAAAATAATAAATATTGTTCTAAAATATGTGTCATGTATTTTTTAAATATACAAACTATATTTAGAAAATGTTCATATGTATTTGGAAAAATATTAAAGGCGTATGGAGTGGCTACTTGTCATGCTACACCGTGCAGTTGCAATCGAGTTACGATGTGTACAGTTGTAAGTCCTATGTGGATACGCAACTGCGCACAATTTTATTGTGTTTTGTAAAATCCACTATAGTTAAATACTTCTCATCCCTTGGCGGATATTCATCTTATGATGTAGCTTTGGAGTGATGGAGGAAAAAAAGATAAAAGGGGAGAGAAAAAAGTCCCCAACGTTTTACTTTTTGATTTCAAAATCATGTTGTATTTATAAATATAAAATAGTGGTAGACATGCAATTGCCCCCTCCTCGACAAAACATCACAAAGTTGCATTTGCGTTAAAGACGTGTAATTGTAGTTGGGGGCGACTCTTGTAGTTGCATGCTTAGTGATGGACATGCAACCGTCATCCCTCCCTCGAAAAAACACTAATGAGTTGCGGTTGTGTGGAAGACATGAAGTTGCATAGCCTGGGCAACACTTGCAGTTGCGTCTCCGGTGGTAGTCATGCAAATGCAAGCCCCCACCCCTTAGAAAATACCACAAAGTTATAGTCAGGGATGACGTTTGTAGTTACATGCTTAGTGGTAGACATGCAACTGTCACCCGTTAAAACATAACAGAGTTGCAGTCGGACGCGACACTTGAAGTTGCATGCCTAGTGGCAAACATGCAACTGCTCCCTCCCCGACGAAACACCACAAAGTTAAAATCGCATTGAAGTACAGTCGGGACACGCCACAAGTAGTTACATGCCGAGTTGCGGACATGCAACTAGACCCCCTCCCCAAAACACCACAAAGTTGTAGTCGAGCCAACACTTGCAGTTGCGTGCTTAGTGGCAGACATGCAACTTGATTTTTTTTATAAAATCTATGCATTTGTAAAAGAACAATGAATAGAAAAAAATAAAATAAAATAATGTTTGAACAAAATAATAATAACAATTCACCGCTGAAAACGGATCACTAATCGGATTAACAGTTCGCGAGATAGAACATTTTGAAAATTCTAATTTAACAATTAATGCAATTATGACAGCATGAGGTGAAAGATTCCTCCATACACGTGCTCTCTCTATTAGAAAAATCCAATTGGAGAATCGTCGCACGGAAGAGCATGCGTGCACATGTATGCAAATTAGAATTTTTTCCCATTTTTCATTTTAAAACTCGGTGGGTGGCTATCCAGATTCACGATAATATCTCTCTCAGAGTCGTGCATATATCTTTTTCTCAGGATAATATGCAAAGAAACTTCTCTCATATTTTTCTCCTTCTCCATGTTAATGAGTTTCTAAGATAACATCATACCACATAGACCCATTCCTTGCACAATCGTATATATAATCTCACCATAAATTCTAGCTAGCGTATGCATATATAAAATAAATTAATTACCATATATCTCCAGATACGCAAAATGAAAAATAAATGACTGAAATAAATGATTTCCTGCCGCAAGTATCTATTTTATCATTATAATACGAATCATCTCTCAGATTTTTGTTATTCTCCTTGTGAATGAGTTTCAAGATAATATCTTATGACCTAGTCTCATCCCTTGCATTACATATTTATAATCTCACCATAAATTCTAGCATGTGCATATCAAAATAAATTAATTACCATATATATATTGATACACAAAAGAAAAATAAACGACCACAATCAATGATTACCAACCACCACCTAGCATCCGTGTGCGTGCGTGCGTGTGTGCGTGTGTGTCGCTAAACCCAAAATATGCAAAACCTTTCCCTTAGGCCTTGTACAATACAATGTGCTTAGGGGAGGTGCTTAAATAAATAAACCAGGCTTTTTTTAAGCACCGATGCTTATCTGTATAGGGTAGACGCTTAATTAGGCACCTCTCATGTAGAAATAAGCACCGATGCTTAAGGAAAGCCTGATTTATTTCTCTAAGCACCTCCCCTAAGCACCTTGCATTGTACAAGTCCTTAGAATTTTTACTTAGCATTCCCCCCACAATATCTTCACTAAAGAGAAGGATTGCAGTTCTGATTGCAAAATGCACCCGGCTATGCGCCTTCAACAACTTCTCATTTTTCTGATTATTTACTCATCTAAAGTTGTGATATCATTGTCTAGTGATACATATTTTGAGAATATGAATAAAATGAGGCAACAATCATTCTGGAATGGTAGCTTGCTACCCACAAAAGCTGGCGAGAGTGAAATTAGCCATGTAAGTTGAAGGTTGTCTACACAATTGTTAGATTTGATGCATTATATATACATCTAAAATATATTTGGTTACTTGTAACAAAAGGGATGCATATTTCTGGATTTGTATTGACTTTAATGGACCATACTTTATTTTGATTTACTGACAAGGGAGAATCTTGTTGCACATTTTCTCTGTTTTGATTGTATACCTGAGTTTATTTGTGCATTCTCTTTCATTTGCAACTCTTCTTGTCTTGCTTTCCAAAAAGCTAAGGATCTTCTCTGCACAAACACACTAAATTTATTACGGTACAAGGCTTCTTTTTTTATAAAGACAAGTCTTTTTGTTACAAAGGTAAAATGGAGAATTAACATAAAAAATAAATATTCAATTTTCCCACTTTCAATCATTTATTTTGCCTCACACAAATAATAAAAATACATTACCCGGTTGATTTTATGTTCCTCGGTTAATTTGGAAAGTACTTCTAGAGTTGCCTATATACACCTTGTATTGTAAGTAATACGTCATGAAGTGTGTTATTAACTGTTGTCTCATTTTTCTGCAGTATGCTTTTTTTGAGCCAACGGCAAACTCTCAAACCGTTCTTTTCGATGGTATGGGAACATTTGAAGTATATGGTTTGCGAAATTTCAATACTCAAACAAGCTCATCACAAATATGTGTGATAAATCAAAAAGGGGACGACTATTATAGTCTTTTTTTGGAAAAGGAGGAACGAAGCCCCTGGCCTCTGCATCAACCGATGCATGCAGCCATATTATTAAATAAGTTCAAAAACAAAGTCTTAGATCCACAATGTGCTCAAGATCTAAGCATAATAAACAAGTGCGTAAATAAATAAAAACTGCCACATCCGATGAAACCAAAAGTAGGCTATGATGCCTATACACCTAGCCTATTATTAGCTCACCATCCAAATCAGCCGAAGATAGCCCGTGCGACCGTCTCCCACCTGTTGCACCCAATAGCCATAAGCTCCATGGAGTCCGCATGAGTGAGTAACGACCACGTACGGATCCAAGTCGTGGCTCTATAGATAACCTGCAAAAAATTGTTGAAGTTCTTGCCATTAAAAACCATATCGTTTCTAGTGTTCTATATAGCCCAAAATAATGCCCTTATTCCAATCCGGATATGATTCGCTATAGTTACGTCTACTCCATTGAGCCATATCCCAAATAGCGTATTAATGCTCATTGGTGGATTTATGTTGAAGGCTATATGAACAGTGCACCATAGTAGTTTTGCTAGTGGACAATCGAGAAAGAAGTGTCTTATTGTTTCATTTTGATCACAATAGCAACATGTAGAACTGCCTACCCATCTTCGCTTTATCAAACTATCTTTGGTTAATACTACTCCCTTGTGTACAAACCACATGAAAATTTTAATTCTAAGCGGCACTTTAATCTTCCAAATATGTAATGATATCGGAAGAGGCCCAGAGTTAATTAAATCCATGTACATCGACTTCACTGAAAAAATACCATTTGTAGCTAATTTCCAGTGAATATTATCTGACTGGTCAGAGAGTTAAACATCCATCAATCATCTGACCAAGTGCAGCCAGGAATTCCAGCGTTCTCCCACTAGGGATCGCCTGAATTGGATATTAAGAGGTACCGACTGTAATACTGTGGCAACGTAATTTTCGTTACGTTGTACAATATTATATAGGGTAGGATTTTTAAAAGCTAGAGGCGTATCCCCAAGCCATGTGTCCTTCCAGAATCTGGTCGTGGTACCATTGCCAACAAAAAAATTCTCCCGCTGGAAGAAGGTTACCTTCATCTTCATTAACCCCTTCCAAAAAGGTGAGTCATTAGGGCTAGCAGTAACCTGGGCCAATGTCTTAGAATGTAAGTACTTATTCCTCAAGATTTGTACCCACATCCCTTCGGTCTCAGTAGATAACTTGTATAGCCATTTGCTAAGCAGGCATCTTCTTCACTTCTAAATTCTCAATGCCTAGACCCCCTTGGTCTTTGGGTCTGCAAATAATATCCCACCTTGCCAATCTATATTTCTTCTTAGCCTCATCACATTGCCAGAAGAAACGAGATCGATAAAAGTCTAGTATTTTCCATAGACCTACCGGTACTTCAAAGAAAGATAGAAGGAACATCGACAGGCTTGTCAAAACTGAGTTTATCAACACAAGCTGACCTCCATAAGACATAAGCTTGCCCTTCCAGCAACTTAGTCTTTTTTCAAATCTATCTTCAATACATTTCCATTCCGTATTCGTCAGTTGTCTATAATGAATGGGAATCCCTAGGGAACTAAACGACAATGTTCCCATTTCACATCTGAATAGTTTCCTGTAAGCATCTTGTTCCTCTTTTGCTTTCCCAAAGCAGAATAATTCGCTTTTGTTAAAATTTATTTTTAGTTCACACAATTGTTCAAATAGGCAAAGTACAAGCTTCATATTCCTAGCTTTTGCGATATCGTGTTCCATGAAGATGATTGTGTCATCCGTGTATTGTAGTATGGACCTCCCCCCTCTACAAGGTGTGGGACCAGTCCTCCTACTTGGCCATTTTCTTTAGCCCGACCAATAAGGACTGCCAACATATCTGCTACTATGTTGAACAACACGGGAGACATGGAGTCTCCCTGTCTCAATCCTTTAGCTATTTCTTTTCCACTACCACCAAGAGAAATCCCTAAGTTACTTGCATTTTCTACTATTTCACTTTCAGAAAAATGAAGGATGGAACAACCTGTATTAACAGACATGCCTGTATTCATAGTGGGTTGTGTACCTAGCAAAGCATGCGTTTCCTACTTACTTGGATTCGCATTATCAGTAGAGATAGCACTATTTTGTTCTCTCTAGTACTGTGTGAAATTTTGGATCTGTGAGTGCATTTTGATGTGTTCGCGGCAAGGCATCCATGCTGTACTTGCTATGAAACAGGTGTGTTAAGATTGGGCTATCTTTTTGAAGTCCGATCTGTGTACGATGCTCACCTAAACCATATAACAAACACAATGGATCAATATGGGACCAAATTTATCTTGCATATATCAGAACTCTTGTATTTGTTTTTTTTTTGCGGGGAAGAACTCTTGTATTTTTGATTGGTCGTTTGGTGATGGTAAATCAGATGTGATATTGTGAGCGATGTCCTCTCGTTTGATTCATGTCTTTGGATTCATATAGCCTTTTTTTTTAGATGTGGATTCATATAGCCTTGACCTTGACCTCGAAGTCCATTTAGGGAAATACACACACATATATGATGCACTCTTCTTTTGCAATTGGGGATCGACGGATCGTATAGGCCAAACTAGATGGCACGCGTGCAGTTTGCTCTGTTTCTTACTTATTACTGTTGGGACAAACCCGGTACTACCTCGCTTTCACACTCGCTCGGACGTAGGTGGAAGAAGGAGAGGGACACAAATATTTCCGGCGCACAAACGCTTCGCCGCACGAACGGCGCCACGCCGACGAACGGCGCCACTTTATCTGCAGCTCAAACTGCCGGCTCATACCATGCCAGGCTACAACACGCAGACACACGCTCTACCCAAGAGCTCTCCTGCCGACCGGCCACACGCCACGGCGTAGACTACATCTCTCTGTTAGCTCTGGCCCCTGCGCACACAGGCACATCACACTTTATACACAAAGGTGATTGGCACGCACGCATGACCAATCCACCACAGTCACGTACCCACTAACCGGCCTAATTGCATGCACTAACAAACTCACCCGGCTAACAACCTGATGCATCACTTATCCTAACAACATCCACGTACAGACACTTTTGTAGCTAAATGAAACGTAGCGCTCGTGGAGCCTCTTGGCGATCCGGTCAATCGTGAGCACGTCCTCCGGTCGTCCACACAACCTGGCTTCTCTACTGCTCGGCACGTCCACGTTCTTCAGTTGCCGACTCGCGCGCGACTCGACGGCATGCATGTCAAGATTATTGCCAACAATTACTACATGATTGGAAGTGCGTCTTAGCCAATTCCTTGGCATTTTAGTGTTCATGCCACACTGATTGTATAATGTTAGTTGGTGTGGCTTAGTAACGAGTGATTCTTCCTAGTAGCTTAGTTGGTGTGACTGCAAGGAAAAGAAAATGTTTGGATGAAACCCAAGTAGTAGGTTAAGATTGATCGGGCTCTGTCCCTGTGTTGCTGGTAGGCACCACCTAGTTCCCGAGCAAAAATGATGTTGCATGAATGAGTAGTCGCTAGTTGCGGAGGCATTTCTTACTCGGCATGAAGGAAGGTGCCTGGCTGTTGGCTAGAACTGGCCAGCTTCCTCGCGTCCATACATCTTGACCACTCCTGCATTTCTTCTTCATGGTCAGAAGAGTGAGGTGAGCTTAGAACGTTCTAAATATAACACAAGGGAGCAGCGGCATCGTTTGGTTGCGTTTTCACTTTTTTTTTGGGAGGG
>CBMN010038683.1:43-10823 GCA_000582825.1 Hordeum pubiflorum
TAGGGCATATCTCCTACACTACCTTATCGAGCACCAATGGCAACCTTCCGGGGAATAAATCTTTCATCCTCTGCCATCCTTCTAGACTTTTTTTAGACTATTTTTCCATTCGGTCAGTCTGTTGTGTTTGATATGCATGTTTTTAAGAACTTTTAAATAAAATTATCAAATAGTGTTAAAATGTTTTCATCATTGACGACAAGGTTTGAACTAGTATAATGTAGTTTAAATGGGGTTTAAGTTTGTAAAAGGAAGTGAGGAGTACATGAGTTAAATTTTGGACGTTAATATTTACCACACGTGTGTTACAATGAACATCCGACCACACGCCCCTGTGTGGCATATTCAGAAGGCAGCTCACATGACCCTGTGTGAGCGGGAATTAAAACTTCCCACACGTGTGGGCGCATCTACAACGGCCCACATGACCCTGTGTGGCAACTACTCACCCACACCTCGTGAGCGCGAACGCGAACAAGTGTGTCCCCCTCATAAACTTTAGTTGCAATGTGTAATTAACTTTAGTTGTCATGTCTAATTAATTGTAGTTGTCATGTATCATTAAATATAGTTTTCACATGAAACTAATTGGAGTTGTCACGTGTGGTCAAACCATAGTTGCCTTGTATAGTAAATATAGTAGCCATGTGAACTAATTGGAGTTGCCACGTGTGGTCAAATCATAGTTGTCATGTGTGATGAAATAGTTGCCACATATGCATAACTATAATTGTCATCTATCACTGTGTGAGCGTAGTGGGCGAAGAGCAGTTTTACTCACACATTCGGACAAGCGTCATGTGTCCGTTCGGAAGAGGAACACCCACACGTGTGGCACTAAATGATAGCGCCCACACGACGTTGGATGCTTACGTGATTCTCGATCCAAATGGCAACTGCTTCAATATTCTTGCAAATGAATCGAACGACATCGAATGCGTATGGACCATGTTGATAAGTGTCACACGTGTGATCATTATCATTTAGGTAAATTTTAAGGATTAGTTAGGTCCACTTTAGAACCTAGGAAAACTTGTTTTGGGAGTTAAGCCTTAAGAAAAAAAAAACTTCAAAACTTGCACCAATCATTCCATATCAGAGAGACTATAAGCGGATGAGACCATCTAAATCCTCTCCATTCGTTTTCGTTTCGTTCTCCGAATTAATCCGAGGCATTATGTTCGCATGATAGTTCGCATCCTCATCGTAATCATGTTATGGAAGAGAGGCGCTGTATGAGCACGTCGAACACACCGTCCGTGTCCAGCATGTTGACCCTGACGCACCTGGCGTCTCCCCCGAACTGCTCCCCTCCCCGCGCCACGATGCTGTGGCCGCGCAGGAACTCGGCGCAGTCCTCCACGCCATCCGTCTCGCAGCGCAGCCACGCGAACGCTGCATCCGCCGATTGCAAGCCCGGTGAGAAGAACTCAGAGCAAATTGGAGTCATGGCGGAATTTGTGTTCATGGATTAAGAATGTTGCATGTTTAATGTAACAGTACCGGGGTAAGCTGCCACGGTTTGCTTGGTGAAGTCGCAGTAGCCGGCGGTCTCCTCCGGGAGGCTGAAGGCGCCGGTGGCCGCCACGGCGGCGCGCAGGGCCCGCCAGCGCTCCCTCATGCGTCGCCGCGCGAAGTCGAAGAGCCGGAGCCGCGTGTCGTCGCCGCCGGGGCCGTAGGCGTCGGAGACGACAGCGAGGATCTTGGCGGCGCGGAGCTGCGAGTCCTTGGACACGCCGATGGTGCTCCGGTCCACGAAGTAGACCATCTTCTTGGCCACGTCGCGGTCCTTGACGAGCGCCCACCCGAGCCTGGCGCCGGCGTGGCCGGTGATCTTGGACATGGTGAAGAGCATGATGTCGTGGGCGGCGGCGCCGGCGATGGGCGTGTACTGGGGCCAGTAGTACACCAGGTCGTGGATCGCCTTTCCGGACTCGGAGCTCAGGACGGCCTCGCGAACGGCGCCGTCGGGGTTGTTGGGCGAGCAGACCAGCTCGATGTGGCCGTCGCCGTCGAACGCGTTGGCGTCGCCGGCCCACCGGTAGAACCCCGAGAGCAGGAGGTCCGTCTGGGGCGGGTACGACTAGCAAGCCACGACGTACGTCCAAGATCATACCATGTCACATGTGAGTCAGTCACCCCACACCACGAATGTAATATTGTAATTGAACTTGCACTTGGATCGTTTGATCTTGATTACCGAGTAGTAGGGCGCCGGCGAGACGACGCCGACGGGCCGTTCGGCGCCGGCGGGAGACAGGGCGTACATGGCCGCCTGGAAGAGCTGGGTGGCGCCGGTGCCGACCACGAGGTGGTAGCCATCGTTGACCGCGGCGTTGCCGACGAGGCGGTGGACGCGGCGCACCTCGCGCTCGAACTCCGGGTCGAGGAACCAGCAGAGGCTCTGGGCATCGGAGAAGTAGCTCATCCCCGACCACCCCGGGATCACCACCGCCGCCCGCTCCCCGACCTCCCTCCAGAACGCCTCGTACATGGTCGGGTCGCCGCTGCACGCACGCAGAACCAAAACCCGCAGTGAGGCGAAGTCCACTGTCAGATTGAAAATACCTTAGGTAATCACGCACTGCTATAAAATTCGGAACACGAACACGCACAGCTCGAGGTTGATGACGGCGTCCGGCGGTGCCGCCGGCGTACTGCTGTCCATTCCAGCCCTCGCAGCAGACACCTTGCTTCTCACGCGACGCGTGACCCCTATCTTGGGCAGCTGGTGACTGTGGCCGGTGGTTTTATGTCCGGCGGGGGCGGCGCATGCGACAGGCACGAACAGGCATGTCATGCGTGCGAGCAGAGCAGAGCAGAGGACGCACACACGCGGACGGACGGCGGGATGAGAAGAGATGTATTCTGGTGGCTGGTCCGCAGCAGCTCACGCAGACCAGCGGCCGGTTGCGAGGCGCCAAGCCATGTGAGCGAGTGACCAGCACAGTAGCCTCGTTGCCTGCGAACTGCAAGCGTATAGGTGTGGTCCTGGTGAGCTGAGAGCTGGGCACTTCGGAGATAAGGATGCACGGCTCATTGCTAGCGATCTAACGATTTGTCTCTGTTGCCAAAACTCCGTGACAAATGTGATCACACATCGCCAGCCACACGAACAGGTCACCGTCGGATAGATGCGTGAAAGGTAAGGCAGCCATGAGCTAGTCTCACAGGTCATCAACAATAGTACTTGACGACAATAACATCTGCAGACACACTAGTCACACTGACGATGGATAGCAATCACTGGTGCACTAACATCAGCCAAACACTAACTGTACGATGTCCAGCAGTCAAACGAGAAATCTGAAAAATACGAAATCCCTCATGAATGCACAAAACGGTTCCATAGCTGTTCGCTCATCGATCATATACACATGCTGCTCCACGAGCAACCAAAGGCCCTGGCTAGCAGCTGGGCTCTTATCGCCCGAACCAGCCTCTCTGGGGAGGCTGCGCGTCAGTGTCGTTCATCAGCTTGTCAAGCACCACGTTCAGGTCCACATTCTGACCGTTCTCTGTCAGCCTGCGCACAGTCGCCCTCACTTGCTCCTTCGAGAACCCCATCGTCGAAACCTTGTCCACCACGTCGTCCACCGCCACCCTGTTGCCAGACGAGCCACTCGGAGCGGAGCTCACTGGCGCTGCTTGGGGCAGTATTTGAGCCGTAGGGAGCTTGCCGTAGTTGCCCCTTCCAGCGGAGGAGGGGCCAGTGGGGGCAAAGGGTGAGGCCGAGTTCATTCCAGCATTACCGCGGTGAGAGGGAGACCCGCTGTATCCATACTGCTCAGGAAAATCACCTCCTCCCTGATGTTTGTATCCAGCATTGTAGGACGGTGGTGGACCGGAGTTAGGCCTGACTGCTGGAGGCTCGTACATGCCAGGGTTTGGCCCATAGAAAGGAGGAACAGGTCCACTTGGCGGTGGCATGTAAGGGGACGGCGGGCGGGCATTCGGTGGGTAGCTCTGAGCAGGAGGCCCATAAGGTGCTGCTTCTTCTGGCTGATGGGGCAAGGGTGCGGCTGCAGTTTGGGGGTTAACACTTCCAGGCGGAGGAGGTGGAGAATATGGAGCATACTGAGGCGGGTGCTGATAATGTTGCGGTGCTGCTGGAGGTGCTTGTGGCTGCGAAGCTGGTGGTGCTTGATATTGCTGGTGTGCAGCCGCTGTTGTCTGTGTGGATGGGGGATAGTAGGATTCCTGCGATATGGTCGGCACAGATGGAGCAGGTGCGACTGATTGCATTTGAGGATGCGGTAAATGACCTTGGAATTGCGGCGGAGGTTGGTTGTGAACCATTGGTGGAGGTGGCGCATTTGGAGCAGGAAGGGCAGGCAGTCCCGTTGGTTGGGAAGGAGGATAGGCCTGATGTTGTGGTTGAACAGTTGGCTGGGGCGCGGTCGGCTGCTGCCTTGAGTCCACCTGCCCAGCACTGGCATTTTCTGACTCAACATCCTCTGCTTTAGATACTTGAAGCTTCGTAAGTTGAACCTGGGCCTCAACAATTTCCTGCTTGTCACGCAAAATCTGCACACCTGCTTGAACCTGCGAGTAGTGCATACATAGTTAGTCTAGCTGCTGAAGAAACACTAGCGATAGTACAAAATAAATTAATACAAATATGTGTCTAGGGAGCAACTTAGTACAAATAAGCACCAAATAGAAATCTTCTTACAATGTCTCAGAAAATCACATCACAATATGAAGGTACGAAACATTCCTCATGATTAACCACCACCACACCAGGTGAAGGCATGTAAAACCACTAAACGAAGAAGGCAGAAGAAAGACATGAAGCGCACTAGCATGCACAACATGCAACAGGGGCAACAAACATATTCATAATTCCACTTGTCAGCATGCCATTGTGCCCTTGAATGGAGCTGAAGGAAACTCAAAAGTGAAAACTAATGATGAAACTTAGTTTATAGGTAACTTACGTATTATAGGCAATTATAAAATATAGTCATTAAATAGACAAATAAACTGCAAACTATCAACAAGATGTGACCTAGCTGGACAAATGGCCAGTAATAATAAAATCCACTATGACATGATGGAGTACATAATCAATAGATTCCAGAGCTGTACATTCCTATTTGTATACAAAATACAAAATCAGCTGACAAGCTTCAGTTAAAAAATAGGATCAAATATTAAATAAGACAAACATCATACATAGATGAGCAAAAAACAAAGACTATTGTTATACTCAATAATAAACCAAGTTGTTTCTCATCTTGATTATCCCAACCAGAAAGCAAGTTATTGCGATAAGGTAAGCATGATCCTTTCTCTACCAATAAAAGAAAGAACAAGAAGAGGAGGGAATCAAGGGAAGATATTCACTTGCAGAGAGGAGTTGGAATAAAGCTTACCTCTCGCAGTGTGTTCTCAAATTGCCTCAGTTTTCCATCAGTGCTGCCGTTGTAGTTACCAACTGTTAACTTCAACTCACCAACAGAGTCTTCAAGATGGTGTGTTCTGCCCTCCAGCTGTGCAAGTCTGGAGCTTACACCTTCCAGTGCATGTAGCAAGTTATCAGCATATTTCTTCATGGTGCGGTCAACATCTGCTATAGTGACTGCATTGAAGTTGCTCCTTTCTTCTTCATGACTAACTTTCTTCAGCACACGAGGCTCCATCATAGCAGCACTCTTTGCATGGTAAAAGAAATTAAGCATATTAAGTACACATATTACAAGGAAAGAGAAAACCAATGATGTGATATGAAGTGATAACAATCATGCATCAAACAACTAATTACAGATACCACAAGGAAAGACAACACCAGTGAGGTGATATGAAGTGATAACAATCATGCATCACAATAACCAATAAAGAATTAAAAAACCTCTTGGATTGGTTATTAATATTGCATACAGCTACAGAGTATATAAAGTGGGACAAAAGCCTTTTTCGGTAGAAGCATACGGTGAATGGGTACATAAGACTCCGGTGTGCCTGGTGAATGGGTACATAAGACCCCGGTGTGCCTGGTGAATGGGTACATAAGACCCCGGTGTGCCTGTGCTAATTCTTATACTCAATCAGTTGCCAATTAAATTGCATACCCTACCACTTTTTTGTATACAGCTACCACTGTGTACATAAGAAAAATGTTGAATAATATAGTACTAATAACTTTGCATGCACAAATATAACATGGAACATGCTGGAGCTGGACTGCCCGGTAAGATTGGTAGAACAATTAAGGACATGGCCCAATGGTCCATCACTCCATCCTGCAGTTCTGGAGATACCTGTTTGGTGCCGCCTAACTATCTCTCTAACCCATGATTAAAAATAGGGTGTGTCTAGGACACATCTAGATGTGATATAGTTATTGCACATCTAAGTGACTCCATCAAGCATAAAAAGAAAAAACTAAAATTAAAAAAGAAATAGTCGCACGTATCTCCGTATGAAATCAATGACATAGAACTTAGATGTGCAATACTTNNGTCACATCTAGATGTGATCTAGCAAAACCGTTAAAAATATCACACGCATGCACACGTTTGTCATAGTTACCATAAATGCAGCTCACAGAATTGGGCCAAGAGATATGGATTCATGATGTGTCGCTACCATTTTTTTTCCAACGTGCATGGGGAACATCTTAACTCTTAAGCATGCCTGCAAATGCGAAGTTGCGTAACTTGGTTAGGTGGCAGACCATATTTACTTTGCTATATACACTCCCACTAAAGTGATGTTGAACATTAACCGATTTAGGTACATCAATATGAGGCATATAAGACTGAGAAGGAGTAAGCACTAAGCAGTCGACCATAGAGCATAAATCAGCAACAAGTTGTAAACGTAGAGCAATTGCAAGAGCAGCATCTGCAACCATCCTAAAAGTAACTACAAAAACCTACGACATACAGTCATGGATATGCATCAGCTTTCACAAGCACCGGAGCTAGAACTACCAGGGCTATTTTTCCCTTTTCTATCCGAATCATATATATAGTGCCAAAAGAGCAAGCACATCGATTCGATTTATGGACGTAACGGAATTCTACAATCGAGCAGACCAGCACTATAGCTAGCAAATACTGGTGTCGATGAACAGATCTATGGACAGCAGTGTCGGAATGAAGGTGGCCAAGTATTATTACCTTAAGTTTGGGGGACGCGGCATTGGCGTCGAGCGACCCCCAAGCGTTCGCCGCGGCCGGGGCAGGGGGCGCTGGGGCAGCGGCGGCGGCGGCGGCGGTGCGGATGGGTTGGAAGTCGTAGCTGGGCACCATCACCTCCTCCGTGGCGCTGGCGCCGCGGCGCGCGTGGAGGTCGTGGCTCTCCACCACGTCGTCCTCTTGCGGGTTGGGGCCCATCAGATCGAACAGCTGGCCGCCGCCGCCGCTGCCGCCGGAGGGAGGCGACGACGCCGCGCCCGCCGCCGCGATCCCGAGGATCTGCTTGTCCATGAACTGCGACGTGTTCATCGGGACCGGGATTTGGCCGGAGCTGGCTGGCTGGTGACGGAAGGGGAGAGGTAGGAGTAGGACTAGGAGGCAATCTATCAAGGTCGGTGGGATTTGTTTCCCGGAAGGAGAAGACTGCGACCAGAGCTGGCCAAACGGGTCGGCACGGCACGCCACTGCCCAGCCCATCATAATCGTGCCTCGCACGGCCCGGCCAGTCATGACACGATTATTAGTTGGGCAGTGTCGTGCCGGCCCACGTGCTCTTTCCTTCAGCCCAGGCATGGCCCAGAAGCTATGTGGGCCGGGCCGATGGCACGCCAGACCTTAGGCTGCCGGCCTGCTAAGCTATTTTTGGGTCAAATTTGGTCTATTAGGCTATTTTTTCAGACAAGTATATTTAAAAAAATCCTAAATAAAAATAAAATAAATAAACGGGCCTTGTTGTGCCTGCCGACGTGCTCAGCCTTCAGGGCCAGGCACGGACCTTGGCGTGGGCGTGGGCCTTGGCGCGGGCGTGCTACCGGGTCGGCCCAGTTATCCTGGCCCGTTTGGCCAGCTCTGGCTGTGACTGCTGCGAGTAAACGACGAAGTCTTGGTTGGGCCCGAGCAGGTGAGCCCCATGTTCTCTCGTTTTGGTGGGCTAAAGTGTTACTAAGGTCAGCCGTAGTTCCGTTCTCAGCCCGGGTTAATTGTGGGCCAGAAGGAACCGACATTAGTGTGCGGAGGCCCGTGCCTGGCCCAACCTAACGGAGAGGGTTTAGCTCAAAAACTAACTAATGGAGAGGGATGGTGAAACCGCTCGATGCCGAGGCGCACGGCGGCCGGCGGTTTGGTGATGTCGGCGAACGCCCAACCACGACAACGATGGTGTAATTGCTTTTTCACTCATCTATTCCTTTCTTCTCATTTTAATTTCATGAGTATTGCATATTTATTTTTCTCTATGTATGTTACTGATTTTTGTAAGAACATTTTTTGCATTGTTTATAACTAGCAAAAAAGGTTGTGCGTTGCAACGGAAAAAAATAGCACACTTCCCTAAACCAATAGCTATGATTCAAGACCCAAGTAGGTCCACGTTATTTATTTGAACACATGGCATCTCATCAGTGGTGCCACCTATCCTCCTTCATACCATCACCTATGTTAGCCTCACTGGTCACAAAATCATAAGCATTTGAGTGTCAATCCTAAGGAGGCTCTCTCTCGGCATAAGATGAGAATTTTGCTTTTTTCCTGTGAGGCGAGGCTTGAATGCGTGGTTATAGATGGGTTCTTCCATCTCTAATCTTGATTTTGCTGAGGTGTTCATTTTTAATCCGGATCGACACCGGTATGCAAGAAAGATGGATCATGCGTTATTGGTCAAGGTTGCACCTTAAATAGAATTTAACAATGGTTGCCATGTAAAACAATGGTTTCCATGTAAAATAACATCTTATTCAGCTTTTATACATTTTTTTAATCAAATTTCATATATAACATGTTAAATTTGGAGGTTTAAAAGATATGGATGTTTAAAAAAAATATTGGATATGTATTGCGGGTTGATTAACCCACATATCAGGGGTTTCATGCAAAACGAAAATCTGACTTAAAATTGACCTACAGGTTGATTACCAAAAACATCACGGGGTTTCTGCAAAAACGGAGATCTGACTTCAAATTAGATTGTGGGTTGACTTAAAATTAGACCGCGGGTTGATTATCAGGAACATCATGGAATTTTCTACAAAATAACATGACGGACTAAGAACACCTATTTCCTTTATTGGTAGATATAGAAGGTGCTAAGGTGATCTAAGGTGAGCACTAACCATTCTGATGGCTAAGTGATGAAGCGACGTCTAAGCGCCTAAAGGGGACACAATTGCATGGGTTGTCTAAGCGTTCGATGCAGGACAACTTATAAACAATGATTTTGTGTACATTTTTATTGTACCACTTCTCATTGATGCGCCGTTAGCGGTTACCATGATCGTGGCAGGGATGTTAGTATTTGGGCCTATGTTAGTGAACATAGGGCATCTCCAACGCAGATCACATGATTGACATCACCAAATGTTCCCAGACACATTCGGACATGTCCGCAGACACCCGGCAGGGCGAAGGCAGTTCAACCAGAGTCACCAAATGTCCGACCCATGTGAACGGATCAAACACAAACACTGATGAAATTTAAGCTAAACGTATAAAATTGAAGTAAGTTCTATATATTACATGCAAATACACGATATTTAACAGGTTCAACCTAACCTTAAACTAAACTAAACTAAACTAAAACTAGGTCAGGTACCGCGGTGACCTCACAGGCAAGGCCTCCGAGGCCATTGGCACCTTCGTCGTCGTCCGATCCGCTGCCCACGTGTCCATCTAAGCCATTGTCGCCATCGTCGCACCAGTGGCGGAAGGCCCCTCAAGCCATCGCGACGTAGACGCTCCGCCGCATCCTCCATTGCCTTGTGTCGCTTGTCTTCGGTGGTATCGGCGGCTCGGAAGAAGACGGTGCATTTGGACTCCTTCATCCCCACTTGAAGGAGTTGGGTGTTGAGCCGCCAACAGCGGCAGACGTCCGACTCCATAGTGGTCTTGGACTGGTCATGGGCTCAAGCCTCCGTGAGCACAATGTCGGTGCCACCTGGGTCTTGGCGAACCCACCTTGCGCCGCTCCCGGCGGTGCACCTTTGAGGTAGTAGTGGAGGCATGGGGCCGTCTTGGAAGACATCGGGGAGGACGACTTCTCCTTGACGGCAAGGAGAACCGAGTGAAACTGGATGCCCGCTGGCGATATAGCGGGAACGGTTGCTCCTCCTTCACGTGGTGGTGTCTGATTAGGATGTCGGACGTCGGTCAATCAAACATCAGCTCAATGCCCCTCCATCTGAGCAGCGAACTCGTCGTCTATCGACGCAACGAGTAGGGGCAGCCTCTGGTCCTTGTCGTCGAGGAGAGTGGCTCCGCCTTCATGGTGTATGAAGTTATGAGGAACAACGGGCCCGGTGACCTGGGCGATGGCAAGAATTAGATGCAGAGCCCCCCTGAATCCATCGTCCTGACGCGCCGGAGCCTAATTCGAGAGGATGCCACCGAGCAGCCAGCACATCCGGGTCTTCTTGGCGTCCGTTTATGGAGGAGGTCAGCCGGCTTGAAAGATAGAGTAGTATTCTTAGTTGTCACGCCGCCATGAATGTGGAGCGGCGACTGGTCAGTCATCCCGTGAGGGCAGAGTGAACGCGCGTAGAGGGTTCTAGGGAGGGCGACGGAGATGGTGTTTGGGTGGGTTAGGGGTGGCGGAGTCTGATGTGGTGGACGTCCGGACTCCCCTAGAGCCCCCCCCCCCCCCG
>CBMN010038713.1:6510-17547 GCA_000582825.1 Hordeum pubiflorum
CGAACCGGTTTCTGCCCACACAGTCATCACCTAGTCCACCGCATGTGGGCAAACTGCCCTTCGCCCACACATCGCTCGTACGTTGCTAGATGGCAACTACAGTGAGCGTACGTGGCAACTACATAAACACAAATGGCAACTACGATTCGTTGCTAGATGACAACTACAGTTGCGCGTACGTGGCAACCAGGTAAACACGCATGGCAACTACGATTAACCATACATGGCAACTATGGTTAAACCACACGCGACAACTAGGTAAACACACATGGCAACTATCCCCGGGTAACTAAAGTGTTATCCCGCGGGTAACTANNNTTAACCAAAACAAAGAGAGTTGCCATACTTTTACAACTACAGTTGCTATCCCCTGGGGTAACTAGAGTTTTCATCCCGCAGGTAACTAACGTAGCTGTGCGAGGACGTGTTGGCAGCTTTGCTTCGTGCCACACACGCGGGTGGGGATGACTAGTACTTGTTGGGCGTGTGGCACGAAGTAGCCGTGCCAACACGTGTAGTCAGTTCTATTGTTCGTCCACACACGATCCGTGTGGGCTGCCTTCTACGTATGCCACACACGGTGTGTGGGCGCATGTCTAATATGCCACACGTGTGGTGAATATCGGAACCCTTTTTTGAATACATTGGATTACTTACCACATGTGACACGTGGTCCGTAAGCATTGCCTGACCATATGTCTAGAATTTGTATCTTTGTCACGACTTTAAGGAATGTGATTCCATGACAAAACTTTGCAAGCGCACCACACGTTATATTCCTCAATGTCAGCCAAAAATTGCAGATTTCTTTTTCTGTTTTATGAACGGTGTGGTACATCAGAGGTACACTTAACCATCACCGTAGTACATGAACACTTCTACGTTTGTGCGCGACTTCAACCAATCCAATCTCCTTTTTTCTTTTCTCATCATCAGATCCATTTTTTCCTCTGAGGCGTCTCCCCCTTAATCGGCCATAGGGCACAACTCCTTTTTCATCCGAGGTGTGCTCCCTATAGCCATCTCTCCTTCGTTAATTCCTTGAGAGCGAAACCCACTTCTTACCCCTCTCATTATTGATCATTGAGACGGCTTAATAATTTCAGATCGCATATGAATATGAATTGGTGGAGTAGGATGTAAGGGAGAGATGGTAGTATTTAATAGGAAATTGAATCCTCTCTTTAGCATGCATGAGCTGGCTCAGTTGGATATACCCTTCGGGACTGATTGGCAGGTCTGGGTTTCGAACCAGCGCATCGAGGATTATATTTTTGCCCCGTCTTCTGCGCAGCTTATGCGGTGACAAGTGATGGACTGCATACTGATAATACAAAAGGTTAGGGGATGCTCAGAGAAAAAAATATGACGGTGGATCAAAAATATCACCTTCCTTTATTAGCGATTAATAGATTGCAGACAGACTAACATCTTCTTCAGATGGAATTCTCCATGTCAATCGCATAACTTCTCATGGGCCTTTGGCTTCAGATTTCTCTTCAGTTTGGTGGCATTATTTTGTGTCAGTAGCAAGTCTCCAACCAAAGACCTCTGACTTTGTCATGTTCGTCCCCAGCAAATGGTGCAGAGTATATTACCGAAAAAGGTGCAGAGACACACATACAACACTAAAGTACTCACTGAAGTACTAATACCGGCAATTTTGATTTAAACCTTGTGTTTCCCTATCCGACAAAAATCCGAAAGCTTGGCACTGGTTTGTTAATGAATCAGACCTAGTTACTTCAGATTTCATGATTGCACCTGTGCGCCTATTCTCCAAGAGAGCCATACAATACAGAAATATCAATAAGTAAACTGCTTGAATGCGCAGTAAACAAATATTTCAGGCATGTTGCATACTGCTGTAGAGACTACATCAAAGTACAGGACCAAATTGAGGTATGTTACCTTTTATTATTCTAGCATCAGTGTCCATTTGTTGATTTGCCAAGTGAACAATCAATCAGCACCCCAGAGTTGAATTATCAAGTAGCATCAGCCCTTAATCACTATTGCTTCACATTCTGTTTAAGACTCAGAGTTGAACTGCAGTAGTACATAGGAGATCCAGGAATAGTATCACTCCGTTACTAAATATAAGTTTTTTAGAGATTCCACTAAAGACTACATACGGACCAAATGAATGAATCTACATTCTAAAGTATGTCTANATACATCCGTATGTAGTCCGTAATGAAACCTCTAAAAAGACTTATATTTAGGAACAGAGAGAGTACATATAGGAGATCCAGGAATGATGATAGCTTGCAGACAGGGAGCCTAAGCTGCATTGCATCCAGAGGTGGTCAATTAAAAATATGATTAGTATGATGATCATTACAAAGCCAACAACTTCAGAACCGAAGAGACTCATGACAAAGTGTCACATGCATTTGCGTAAGTTATAATATGAATAGTCTGCCTGAAGATCTAACCGCACACCCGTATTTACAGCACTTCTGCATTGCATCAAGTATTGTCTGCTGCACCAACTGAGAAACAAACTTCGATACAAACCTTGCGACCTACAGAGAGCACCGAAGGTCGCTGTTACACTATCGGCCAAATACTGAACCAAGCTAAAAGAGATCAGAAGTCTGATCCGCTTGAACTAATTAAGATATACTGAGCATACAGACCTGCAAAATGCAAAATGATGTTGTCTCCTTCATTAGTGCAGTGCAGTGCAGGCAGGAACATATACCACAAACAATTTAGGAAGGCTACTGAGGTTCAGGTAATAACCATGTCCACCACACTGCTCTCGGCATTCTTCAGCTGTGTCTTGCAAAATTGGGAAACCAGGGTTATCAAGAGAACAATAAACTGTGAAATGCATGGTTAGAGACCACGCCATGTGAATCTTGATCCTAAGTTGTCGCTGGACGCTTTGGCCAGGTGAGGTGCATGCCCACCTGCACATATCCTGATCATGAATGGCACACTGAGATTTCCACAGGGCATCGAGGATGCAACGGATCACAAATGACGAGAGTGCTTTGCATGAGTTAATTAATCTGACAAGATACAAAGGGTCGTTGTACTTTTTTGCACAGTATGTATTCATCGGGATCCAAATCATGTGCTCACGGTTACACAATAAGGCGCCTGTTTACAAAACAGGACATTTTATGAAAAACAGGGCACCTAAAACAAGAGGAGCAGTCTAATTTATCACCGTAGGCGCCTGTTTACAAATCAGGACATCTTACAAAGTTCATGGAACATTTTCACTTGTAAAAATACATACAATACATTACAAGTACCTGGACAAATACATAGTAGTAGCAGTGTAGCAGTGGGCGGGGCCTTTCCCCTTTTTTCCGAAATAAAACATAGCAGTAGCAGTACACACATCAAAGTACCACTTTATGCTCCAAATCACACATCATCATTAACATACAGCTCCTGAGCAAGTTCAACCGCACCTGAAGCGGGATTCTCACGCTGCATCGTCTTGGATCTTCTTCACCAGGCGTGCCCAACATTATAGCCACCCACACATAAACCTCATCATACAGCTTGTCGATAACCTGAAAGTACGCAATCGCCCAGGTTCTCCTCAGTAATATGGTGCAAAACACCACCCAAAGGCCGACCACAAATCCTATGTCCATCCCAAGGTAGAGATACGAGATATGATCTGCATCTTCATGGTCTGCACTTTGCTTTGCATCAGTTGTACTAGTAGAGCAGTTCTTGGAGAGAGGGTAGCCACATAGACCGGGTTTGCCGGTGTAGATATCAATCTGGTTGTCGAGAGCTTGTAGCTGAGGCCCGGATGGTATCACGCCTGATAAGTTGTTATATGACAGGTTCAAGTAGCTTAGAGAGGTTAGAGCCGACAAACCAGATGGGATTTCACCAGAAAGCTTGTTGTAGGATAGGTCGAGGGACTCCCAAGTGCTTCAGAGCACCAATCTGAATGGGGATTTTGCCAACAAACTGGTTACTTGATAAGTTCAAATTGGTGAGCCCAAGTAGCAATTTTATCTCCTCTGGAATCTGTCCTGTTAAACTTTTTTTTTTTTGCGAGATAACACTTGTATTACTCAACTATCCAGGATTACAATCACGACTGGCAATGTCGAGAAGTTCATCGGGGCCAGATCCAAGCCACACAACAGTTCGGCCTTGTGATCGTCCAAAATTTGTCAAGTGACTAGCGTTATTTTTGCTCCGAGCAACATGAGTAATAAAAGAATCACGTTCAATCAAACTATCTTTGATCTCCCTAATAAGAAAAGCATATTTATATCTATTTGTATCACCACTTTGAATTATCTTCACTGCTTCCAGGCTGTCTGATTCAGCATAGATAGGCAAATTGCTCCATTGTAATGCTTGTGATAGACCCTCTCTAATGCCCATGATCTCTGACTCAAGCACATCATTACAGGCATACAAGTATCTGCACGAACTAAAGATGATACTGCCGTCATGGTCCCGTAGGATCATACCTGCTCCTGCTGCAACATTTAGCACAGACCCATCTGTGTTCAACTTAACCCAGCCAGCCGCTGGAGGGTCCCAAGGGCTGGAGTCAGGGCGCTTTAGAAGGCCTGTAGGGGCAGTCCAAGGGAAGCACCCCTGAGCTGGGTACTTACCCTTTGCGTGGTCAGCTTGCAGGTTTGTGGCAACAGAATGTAGCGATGCAACATAGCTAGCAAGAAAACGGCAGGAGACATCCAATGGTGGCTCAGGCTTGTGATGAACTAACTCATTTCGAACATACCAAATCCGCCAGAGTAGCATTATTAACCTTAGGCGTACATGTTCCGTCAAATCTGAAACTATTTGGATAAACCATTCTCTTCCAGTGGGCAGTATCTTTGTAACATCCGGAAGATCCCATTCAACAGACATTGCTTTCCATAACCACCGTGCATTGATGCATGAACAGAAGGTGTGAAAAGAGTCTTCCTCTTCGCAGCTACAAATAGGACACATTGCATTTATCTCCATATTACGCTTCTGTTTATTCTTCCAAGTAGCCAGGGAATCAGTTGCTAATCTCCATGCAAAGTTCAAAACCTTTGGTGGAGCCGGATGAGTTTCCATCCTTCCCTAGCTCCGTCATAGTGAGCACTGGATGCCGCAATGGTACTGCTGCTCACTTCGTCAGATGCAAGACGATATGCACTGCGCACAGTAAAAAAAACCTGACTTCTCTGGCGCCCATGCAAGAAAATCTTCTCCAAGACGAGGAGATGGCCGTATTTTCAAAATTTCAACAATGTCGACGGGTAGAAAGAATTGTTGCAATTTTTCTTGGTCCCATGATCCATTATAGTCCATGAGCTCGGACACCCACTTGAACCTACAACGCCCCTTCCGTGAGATTAGTCCACCTGTGGGCTCGCGCACCACCCATCTATCCCTCCCAATTCTGACATTCTGGCCATTTGCGGTCCTCCAGACTAGTCCCTTTTTCAGCAAGTCCAGCTAGTAGCTAATAGCCTGCCATGTTGGCGATGGGTTGCCAGTAAAAACAGTGTCCTCTAGTCTGCCACTTGGATAATACTTTGCCTTTAAAAGTCTAGCACAAAGACTATTTGGGTACGCGATCAATCTCCATGCTTGCCTAGCAAGGAGAGCTTGATTGAATAGCCGAAAATCCCTAAACCCAAGACCGCCCAGGGATTTCGGTCTTGTCATTTTATCCCACGCGTACCAGTGAGTCTTGCGTTTTCCCTTCTCAGCTCCCCAATAGTAGTTGTGCACCATTCGGTTCAAATCATCACAGACCCCCAAAGGGAGCTTAAAAACACTCATTAAGTAGGTAAGGATAGATTGAGCAATTGATCTAATGAGTTCCTCTTTTCCGGCTTGAGTAGGATGACCATCAAAAGCGAATAATCTCTTTGTAAGCTTGACTTGGAGGTTCTGAAAGTTTCCCTTTGTCATCCTTCCATCAGGGGTGGGGAGTCCCGAATATTTCTCCTCGAAACCAAGAGAGGCAACTTGCAAAACATTTTTTACCGAAGTAATCATGTCCTGCGAGCAAGCATCACCAAACAGCAAAGAGCACTTCGTTTGATTTATAAGTTGTCCCGTGGCCTTGCCATATACATCCAGAATATGGTTAACATGAGTAGCTTGCTGGACCGTAGCTTTGAAGAAAAGCAAAGTATCATCAGCAAATAGCAAGTGGGATATACCAGGGGCCCTTCTTGTAATTTTTAAAGGGGAGATATGTTCTTCTACAACGCCTTTATCAATTAGAGCAGAGAGACCATCAACCACAAAAAGAAAAAGATAAGGGAACAATGGATCACCTTGCCGAAGACCACGCGACGGTGCAAACGATTCCAAGATGGCTCCATTAAATTTCACGGAGTATCTCACCGAGGTTACACAAGTCATGATCCAATTAACCCGCCGGTGAGCAAAGCCAAGCTTTTCCATCGTTTGCCTAAGATAAGTCCAGTCCACTCTGTCATATGCCTTTGAGAGATCAATCTTATAAGCACAGAAACTTCTTGTTGGGTCCTTCTCTTGTTTTATATGATGGATACATTCAAACGCCACCTGTGCATTGTCAGTAATCATGCGCCCAGGGATAAATGCACTTTGTGACGGTGAAATAATATCGTCAAGAACTGGGCGAAGTCTGTTTACCAGACATTTGGACACAACCTTGTAAATTACATTATAGAGGCTAATAGGGCGAAAATCTGTGATTCTAACTGGGTTTGGAATTTTTGGGATCATCACTATTACCGTATCATTAATATCAGGAGGCATAATACCAGTATGGAAGAATTCCTTTACGGATGCAGTAACTCCATCTCGCAAAGTTGTCCAATTCCTTTGGAAAAACCTGGCAGGGAACCCATCAGGCCCCGGGGCCTTTAAAGGTCCTATTTGAAAAAGCGCATCGGCAATCTCTTTGTCCGTGAAATCTGCACACAGAAGTTCATTTGTGCCCATTGTGACCTTAGGATTCATTAACCCAACAATCGGAGATGCATCAAGTGTTGTATCAGCCTCAAATATTTTCTGGAAGTAAAGACATGGCCGCCCCTCCCATCTCATTCTGGGTAGTGAACACGTTTCCATGAGCATCCTCCATTTTCTTTATCCTATTCTTCCTTGCACGCCATACTGATTTTGCATGAAAAAACTTGGTGTTTATGTTGCCGTCTTTCAGCCAGGTTATACGAGAGTGTTGCATCCACATGAGCTCTTCCCGATAAAGGAGCTCATTCATTCTATCTATCACACTACGGATTTCCATTCTGTCCGCATTCATTAACATGAGTTGCTCCAGCTGGGTTCGCAATTTTTCTATCTCGCGTGTGACACTCCCGAACTTGGACTTACTCCATTCACAGAGTCTGCGCATAATTCCTCTGAGGGTCAAATGTACATCACCAAGCGAGCTTTTTTCACCAGCCTCTGCCCATGCTTTTGCGATCACTTCTTGCAAGACCGGTTCTCTTTCCCACATAATTTCATACCGCCTTATCCGAGATTTTGTAGGTACGTCATTATGTATATCACTACAAATATGAAGTGGGACATGATCAGAGCAAGGGGAAACAAGGTGCTTGATAGAAGTATTATCAAACAGATTTCTCCAAGCATGGTTTGCAACAGCCCTGTCCAGGCAAACCTTTACATTTGCAGCACCGGCTCTCATGTTATCATATGTGTGAGGGACACCACAAAATCCTAAGTCAGACAACTCACATACCTCCAGAACATCACGAAAAGCTTGCATTTGTGCTGCTGATCTGGGAGTTGCCGAGAAGTGCTCAAAATCCCACATGCACTCATTGAAGTCTCCCGCAACAATCCAAGGTAAATCTGATTGACCACTTAAATTTTGTAGGAGAGCCCACATATTGTGCCTGTTTTCCAATCTTGGTTCCCCATACACGCAAGTGAGATGCCATTCAGGTTCATCCGGGATCCGGCCCCAATTTGATATGAGCGTCGATGCATCTTTGGTTTGAAAACACTACTTCCACTGAGAGAGATTCATGCCAAAACAGCGATAAGCCACCACTATTTCCTTCGCTGTCGACACCATGGAAACCTTGAAGGCCTAGTCGTGCATGGTATACCGCTTCTGCGCTTCATCCGAGACTTGGGCTGGCGGGTTTCGCACAAAAAGACCAAAGTGGGGGAAAGCGACTGAACAAACGTCGCAAGGTCACGAACTGTCCGGGAATTCCCCCCTCCCCGACAGTTCCAACTTAAGAGATTCATCTGTCCTGGACGCGTTCCTGAATGGAACCCGCCGTTGTGGACAGATTTTTTTGTTTTTGTGCACTCTGTTCAATTCTCGAACGTTTTGGGTCCTGCTTTCCTGATGGACTAGGTGGCACAGTCTGTCCAACATTAGTTAGCAGCAATTGTCCCTTCGAATTTGTAGCAGCAGGAGCTGTATCAGCTACCGAGCGAACAGCCAAAGCACGCTTCTTGCCTGTCTCGGGATCAGCCGCATCAGCAGCTAATTTGCTCGGGTCAACATCCATGCTATTTTTCTCCTGTCCCTCTGACATAGTCACGCCACCATCTGCAGCAGGTGCACGTGTGTCATCATCACGGTTCTGGCCTCGACCACCTGAACCCCAAGTAGCACGTAGTTCTTTGAAGATCACTGTTGATGGGTGATGAACACCATCCCCATGCTCCGTGTGTAAGTGTCCAATCATCCCACAGACCGCACACCAATCCGGAAGCCGCTCGTATTTAACCTTGAAGATCTGCCTTTTCATCTTCTTAACAACAGAAACATGATTCTTGAGCTTCTTTCTCACGTCCAGTACGATCCTCACACGATAGAAGTTTCCTGCTACGTCTCGGCCCCTATTGTCGAGGGAGTAAAACACCCCAACCTTGCCTGCCAAAGATTCAACTAGGGGCTCATAACCATCAGGAAGATCATGTATTTGCATCCAGATTTTGAAATTATGCAGATCAACAGAGGATGGCTTGGAGAAACCATCATAAGGAGCTAGAAGAACAGGGTTTCCTCGAAAAGTCCAAGGCCCCCCTTCCATCACTTTATCCCAATCACCAAGGCAATAAAACTGCATGGTGTAAAGATTGTCACCTAGCGATCTGAACTTGACTTGCTGCGCTAGACCCCATGCATTGCGCATGTTCTTGAAGAACCAGAAATCCCCGAATTCCTTGGTGGTATGAACTATGAATCCTGACAATTGCTAACCAGCGGATGGAATCCACAGCCAACTCCGGGAACTCATCCTCGATGACAATATCATCCAGATCCTCATCTTCAATCCCCAGCTCTTGCATCATGCTCACGAGATCATCATCTGCCGCCACTGGCACAGCTTCCTTCTCTGCCATGGAGAACCCTGGGAAAACCTAGGTCAGTCCCGGCTTGTAGAGAGGACAGAGAAACTCCAGGCGTCGAGCTCCGCTCCCGGTCCTGCGCGTCAGGAGAAAGAGGCACCACAAGGGGCCCCTTGATTTCCTGAAACGGGACAGAATCAGGGAAGAAGGGCGCCGGCGGAGGAAGGGGTCTCGACGCTACGTTGTCGCAGCGGGAGGCGGAACCCTAGCGAGAGGGGAGGCGGAACCCTAACGAGAGGGGAAATAACGACCTTCAGATTTATGTATCTGTGTGGCATATTTTACTAATTAATTAATACCAAAATCCGTCTGGTATTGTCCTGTTAAACTACTACTCCTACATGAAAAATCAAGATTCACCAGTAGCCCGTATATGAAAAAGGTGTATAGTCACGTGTTTGGCCTTTTGTGATGACTGGTATGCTCTCCTCAAAATCACTCACCTCTAAATCATTTTCCTCAAAATCATAGCGTAACCTTTTCCGATATATGACTCTCATTTGCTTTCAAGTTTGATAGTGACCATGGTATGCTTCCAGAAATATTGTTACGGGCTATATCCAAATGATAGACTTTCAAGGCCAGTAAGATTCTTAGGAATATGACCGCTAAACATGTTTGATCTCACCCTCAAGATTTGCAATTGTGGCATATTTTTTGGTAACCACTTCAGCAGTGCTCCAAGGAACCTATTGTATGAAATATCAAAGGAACCTCAATTGTGAGGCACCCTGAAGAAATTTAGGAAATTCACCTGAGAGATCATTGTTGCTCAAGGCTAGAGTAGTCATGGTCGAACCAAATTGATATGCAGAGTTTGCAATGGAAACTGAAGAATTGTTATGTGGCTCCTTCCAGCACTGCGTAACATTTCCTGTTAAATCGTTTCCTGACAGGTCCAACCGTTTCAAACGAGTCAATAGGCACATAGACGATGGAATTGTGCCTGTAAGTTGATTGTCTGCCAGCAACAACTCCAGAAATAGTGGAGCTCTTAGCTCCAATGGAAATGACCCCGGCAAAGAGTTTGAGGACAGGTTCAAGTGTGAAATATTTATACGGAGCCTTGGAACTAAACCTGTAAGCTTATTGGACCCCAAATATATATAATCAGCTGACATGTGTTGTAGATTTGCCGGTAGTGAACCACGTAACATGTTTCTTGATGCATCCAACGTTGAAGCTCGAGAAAATGTCACCCAAAACCAATCAGGAAGAACATCATCCAATTTTGTATTTGCGAGGCAAAGAATACCAATGTCGGTCTGCCATCCAAGCCACTCCGGAAAACGTGGGCCCACTGTGCATGACTCTAAGTTTATGCTCTTCGGTCTAAACGAAGGAACCCAATTTGGTTCAAAATCCATTTTCAAGAAGTTGTGTGACAAGTCCAGATACTTTAAATTTGGTAAGCCTGAAAAATGCTCCTTCATGAGCACACCATTTAGTTTATTGTAGCTCAGATCCAACTTTGTCAAGTTACCAAGTGCTCCAAATTCAAGTGGTATAGTACTAGTTATCATGTTAGCATTGGCATCAAGAACACTGAGTCTGGTCATGTTACCAATCGATGTTGGTAGTTTTCCTGTCATATTTGTAGAGCTCTTTTACCGTACCCTGCAATAGATATGAGCCGTCTATTCTTGAAATCCAACGGTGATAATCGATCAATACTACTGAACTTGGCCAATACCATCCGCC